>JAJIBD010003595.1:0-221301 GCA_021461705.1 Cryptotis parvus
CTTGCCATGTATTGAATTTTTAATTTTCTCCAACCCATTTTTCTGTTATCATTCATCATTCATATTGGACTTCTTAACACATAAAGGATTTGAGGGTATCAACCCCTTCATTTATCATAAATAATAAACAGCTGCTGCAGTTTTTATGTAGTCAATCCCATTTTTTTTCTTTTGTGGAGGAGAGAGGATTGGGTGAGACCCACAGGTACTCCAGGCTTATTCTTGGCTCTGGGCTCCAGGGATCACCCGTGGCTGGGCTCTGGGAGCATATTCAGAATCAAGCCAGGGTCAGCCACGTGCGAGGCAAGTGACTTCCCTGCTCTAATATCTCTCTCAGCCTTGAGTCACGTAATGTCCATCTAGTATCTCTGTGGTTTCAACATTACAATTAAGTCTTTAATCTGTCTGAAGGAAGTTTTTCTAAGCGGGGGTGAGATGGAGAAGTCCAACTTTGTTTTCAAATCTACAACCATCTGTACAGAATAATCATTTGCTTTCCCATGTACTTTGTATTGAATTCAAAAGTCTAATTTTGGCCTCTTTAATTTCTCACATTAATGCTTATCAAGTTCTGCATCATTACCAGACCTCAGAGTGTATTTGAATCCCTTACAGGAAAACCATGCTTCATTCCCTTTTTTGTAATTAAAATGTTGACTTACAACATTTCTCCTCCCTTATAAACTTTCCTCAGGTTCTTACACATTTTTTATTATTATGCTTTATAATTATACTTGTGTTGCTTTAAATTACCTATACAATTTATATGTTAATAAACAAATTAATGAATTAGTATTGGAGATGGTGCTCAAGAAGCAGAGCACACACCTCGTATCTGTAGTATCCTGGTTTGATCCCAACACCTTGTGGAGCTGCATGACTGGATGTGTTCCAGAGGCCCCTGAGGGCCGGAGCAACAGCACAGTGGGTAGGCCATTTGCCTTGCACGAAGTCGACCTGGGTTCGATCCCCAGCATCCTATATGGTGCCCTGAGGCACTGCCAGGAGTAATTCCTGAGCGAAGATCCAGGAGTAACCCCTGAGCATTGCCGGGTGAGACCCAAAAAAAGAAAAAATAAATAGGGGCCAGAGCGATGGTCCAGCGGGTAGGGTGTTTGCCTTGCATGCGGCCAGCCTGTGCCGGCCCAGGTTCGATCCCCCAGCATCCCATATGGTCCCCCGAGCACCACCAGGAGTAATTCCTGAGTGCAGAGCCAGGAGTGACCCCTGAGCATTGCCAGGTGTGATCCAAAAAGCAAAAATAAATAAATAAATAAGTAAACAAGCAAATAAATAAATAAACAAACAAATAAAAAATAATTTTAGAGATCCCTGAATGCCCTTGTTCCAAACAAAGTGTAGATCCCACAATCATTTTTTAAAGATTTAATCAGATAGAGAATAGTGTAGTGGGTAGGGCATTTGCCTTGCATGAGGACAACCTGGGTTTGATTTTCAGATTCCAATATGGTCCCCCAAGCACCACCATGAATAATTCCTACCCCTGAGCATCACTGGGTGTGACACAAAAAGCCAAAAAATAAAGATATAAGCATATAGAGTAATGATTAATTATAAAATAAGCAGATAGGGGCTGGAGGCGATAGCACAGTGGGTAGGGCGTTTGCCTTGCACGTGGCCAACCTGGGTACCATCCCCAGCATCCCATATGGTTCCCGAGCACCACCAGGAGTAATTCCTGAGTGTAAAGCCAGGAGGAACCCCTGAGCTTCGCAGGATGTGACCCAAAAGGAAAAAAAATTAAAATAAGCAGATAATTGGCAACTCATAATTCTCTACCAGAACATAATTTGTCACTTATTTGCAATATTTTGCAAATAGGCTCTAGTCAAAATAGTTTTCTCTATATAGACTATCATTTATTTATTTTTTGTTTGGTGGAGAGCTCCTTTGTGCTTGGATTATTCACCCACAACTGCATTGCTTTTTGGAGTTGTCTATACTCTCCTTGGTCTGGGCTAATCTCCTTTTACAGAGCAAAACTGGCTGGATAGGCTGCATGTATCCAGCGAATCTCTCTGCTGCCCACACAACCTCTTGCTTTCTGTAACATCCTGCTAGAGCTTGATAAACTTGCTGGCCTGTATCTCTACTCCCCCTTGATTTTGTTTTTAATAAACTGTGGGGGCTTGAATGAATGAGAAGCTTACAATAGCAAGAGGAGTGTTATTATCTTGTTCTGACAGGCTTTACAAGTATAAGGCATGTCAAAGTGGCTATAAATAATTTGTATTGTCCATAACTCAAGCTGATCAAAACAGACCTCATCACGGTGATGTGGCAAAATCTGATACAAGCTGCTTTACTGCTGCCTCCAAACCAATTACCCTCCCAGAGAAGATGAAATTCTGACTGGATCCCCTCCTGAATCAGATTAATGCCCCATCCTCAATCACATTAATCACAATCTGTCCATGACTATACATCAGATAATCTTATTGGAAAGGAGGTGACAACCCAGATTCTATTATCTCATTTATGCTCTATTTTTTGGAATCTTCTAGGAACTCTAGTCTCCAGAAGAGAAAGCTAGGAGGCTCTCCCTGAAAACCAGCGCTTGTTGGTTTTTTGACATTTGATTTCATTTATAATTTTTATTTGGTTATATGGGGATGCGTAAACAAAATAGGCTCTTGCAAAGACAAAAAATACTTAATTTCTATGAATGTGTGTTGAGGAGAAAATGATATCTTTTTAAACTTTTACAACATCATGACAAAAATGGAGAGATCATATGTGTAGGCACTGGTATTGCATGCTTGCAGTTGATCAGAAATGATCCACCTGCCACTGCTAGGGTCACTCCGTAGCAAAGAACCAGGAATAGGTCATGTGGCCCTATGTCCCCAACAAACATTATGATAATAACTGTATCACTGTCTTTCCATTGTTCATCAATTTGCTCGAGCAGGCACTAGTAACATCTCCATACATCCTGTGGCAAAGCAAGTGTAGCCAAGGGCATCTGCTTGCTCCAGGGACAGGAAGAGCCTCAAACCATTCTTTTTTTTTTCAAACCATTCTTCAGGTCATGGAATTGAGGTCCATAATTATTACTAGTATTTGGCATATCAGATTAAACAAGGGTAGCTCGCCAGGCTCTGCTGATGATAATAACTATGAAGAGGAAATCTTGCCTCTGGTAAAGAGGCCAGAGAGATGGGTGGGTGGTTCCTCAAGGGCCACCCAATCCACTAGGGAAGAAGCTTCCCAAAAACGTGAGTGATTATCTCAAGGGGCTAGAGTGATAGACAGTGGGTAGGGCATTTGCTTTGCACACAACAGACCTGGGTTCAATCCCCCTAAGCACTGCCAAGAGTAATTCCTGAGTGCAGAGCCAGAAGTAACCCCTGAGCATCTCTGGGTGTGACCCCCCCAAAAAATAAAAGGTATTTTACAGTGACTTGTACAAGGTCCAAGTGTATGTCTTCTCTTTTCTCTGGATTGAAAGCTTTCTCATGCCGAAAGACCTCCCTTCACCCCCCTGCGTACAATGCTCCCCCCAACTCTTCACACCCAATGTTGGGAGTGAGGTCACCTCCCAACAACCCCTTTTTAAGTAAAAACATGGCAGTGCAAAGATACAGTGCGGGGCCCAGGGGAGATAGCTCAGGTGACAGAGCATGAGCCTAGTAAGCATGAAGCTGATCCCCAAAGTACCTCTCTGCCTATGGCCCCCCCACACTTCAGGCCCATATTGCCAGGCTAAGCATCTCCTGGTGTGGTCCCCTATTAAAATATGCAGTGAGAGGACCAGAAAGATAGTCTGGCAAGTAAAGCCTTGTTGCAACTTGCCTTGCATGCTGCTGATCCAGATCTGAGCCCAGTACCACAAGTGTGGAGATTACTCTTTGAGCAAGCAATGGATGTGTTCCAGCCTTTTGAGTCATTTCCCCAACCGTATAATCTTATCTTTCCCTTTATTTTTCTTTGGTTTTGGAGCCACAGTTGGCTATGCTCAGTGGGTACTTCTGGCTCTGTACTCAGAAATTACTCCTGGCAATGCATGGAGGATATTATAGGATTGCTGGGTATCAAACCCAGATTGGCCATATGCAAGGCAAGCGCTTTACCTGCTGTTCTTCTCTCTGGCCACCCCCATATTTATTTTTGGTACAAGCCTCCTGTCTGCTCACAACGCTCCCAAATTGCTCTTGATTCCCATCAGCTCTTTGTCCCTAGGAGACTGTACTGCCTAGAAGAATCCTAATTGACCTTCAGGGAGCAGATGAAAAGTCACAGAGTCCAGAAAGCTTTTCCAGTCATCTTGTTCTGGCTCTCTACTGAAGGCTGCAGTTCTCCGTCTTCTTCTTCCCAAGAGATGACCCTAAGCCAGATAGGCTGAATCCAGAATATGCTCTTGAATTAGACTCGACTCTGGCTTCCACAGAGGTGTCTTGTAAAAAGGTATTGGGGACAAGGGAGGGGCTCGGGAGGGTAATTGAGACTTAATAGAGTGAGGGGAAGTGAGAGATAGCAAAAGTAGGAGGTGCGGAGGTGGCCCAGGTGGTACAGCACACGGCTAACATGTGGAATTCCCTTAGCGCTACCCCTCGGCAGCACAAGTTCCCCTGAACTTTACAGGGTATGGCCCTGATGGCTCCTGATGCCTTTCGGGCCCTCCTACTATTGGGTTTGACTCCTGAGGGTAAAGAAATCAGTGACTGGTGAGCTAGTACAGGAGTTCAGACACTTGCTTTAAATGCAGCCAACCCCAGTTTGATCCCCACCACCACATATAGTTCCTTAAGAACTGCTGGGTGTGGCCCCAAGACTCCAAAATAAATAAATACAGTTTTGAAAATGGGCAAGAAGGGTGGTGTTTGAGAAATTCCTCTTGGTTTGCTCAGCGTCCTTGTGCAAGGCAGGGGCCTACTTCCATAGGAGCCTCTGACTTCAGGTGCTGTTTAGAACAAACTGTCAATTCTTTGGAGACCTTGTTGGTCTCAGGAAGATGCTTTAAGAGACACTAGGATTTTCCTAGGGATGTAGCATTGAGTTTCAGCTAATATGTTAGTGTTTTGTTCAAATCTTCATAGACCAAGTTTAGACACAGTTGAGAAAGGAATAAGAGAAGTGTAATTAGATTTTGGCCAAGAAGAAAATTCTATAGCGTCATCTTCCTTGCCTTCTTATTGAGCTGCCGGTTTCAATAAATGATACTTTTCCATCCTAGTCCAAGCCTAGCCCGATTGGAAAGATGCTGACCTCTGCAAAACAGCCATCTAATATTGTCTTTGGAATTCATCTCTCTCCTTTCCTCTCTCTCTCTCTCTCTCTCTCTCTCTCTCTCCTGCATCTCTTACCTTCTCTCTCTTTCTCTCTTACTCTAGCTCTCTGGCCCCCCACTCTCTCTCTCAGTATTTGAGCCACACCCAGTTGTGTGCAGGGAGTACTCCTAGCTCTATGCTCAGGGATCACTCCTGACAGGTCACAGGGTATCGTGAAATGTTGGGAATATTTTTTTGCTCATTGTCTGAACTGAAGCATTTGGAAAGATAAATCTGGAAGAAAACTAGAAGGTAGACCCCAGGTTGCAGCAATAGCCAGGAACTCCAGAGCTCATGACCAAAACTAGAAGGTAGACCCCCAGGTTGACAGCAATGGCCAGGAACTCCAGAGCTCATGACCAAAAACTAGAAGGTAGACCCCAGGTTGACAGCAATAGCCAGGAACTCCAGAGCTCATGACCAAACTTCTCAAAGCCACTCTCAGGACACTGGGGAGCCAGTAGGGGTCTCGCCTCTGGGAAAAGGAAAAGTGCAACTTCCTCCAGTGCCACCAGTGCCTCCCTTCTGGGACCCCTTCACCTCTCAAGACCTGGCCATGGTGTCTTATCCCAGCAGCGACCTCAGGGCATAGCTTGGGAAGAAACAAAGTTTTCCATGCTATTTTTTTAAAATATGGGTTGAGTTCATCATTAACGCCTCTTTTGCTTTTTTTTTGGGGTCAAGCACCCGGTGATGCTCAGGGTTACTCCTGGCTCTGCACTCAGGAATTACTCCCTGGCGGTGCTCGGGGAACCATACGGGACGCCAGGGATCGAACCTGGCCGGCACGGCCGGCCATGTGCAAGGTAAACGCCCCACCGCCGGGCTATCCTCCGGCCCCACATTAACGTTCTTTTGTGGTTAGTCTCTGGGTCCTCCTAGGAGAGGAGTTCTAAAGATTGTGGGTTCCTTAACATAGTAACCTTGGCACATAGCTATTATAAACACAGCAACAAACAAATAAATAAGGGTCAGTAACACAGAGCACCTACCTCCCGTGTGTGAAGCCCTGGGTTCTAAGCCCAGGCTCCTAAAAAAAAAAAGAAATGAGCACTTGCAGCTGGAGATTCAAACTGCACAAATTCATGGCTGTCTTCATGCTAATGCATGGCTTGGGCTTGTCCCACTTCTTACTAGCGTTAATTTGCAAAGATATTTGATGTGTCTGAGTCCAAGCAGCTGAAAGGTGATCCTGGAACTTGCCTCCAAGACTCAGAGAGGCTTGATCTGAACAAACAACCTATGTGAGTCACAAGGTCCTGTGACTTAAAAAGACCCTGTGCTTGGTTTAATGTTCTGTTATCTAGAAATTCTCAACACGTTTTTTTATCAAAGGGACCTACATCTTTATTTGCACTACTAATCATATCTTGTATAGTTTATTCTGCTTCATTGGCAGTTTTCAATGAAACAGTATGTGATTGCTTTGCTCATGGCCTGGTCTACAGCAACTTATCAGCAATTAGGGAGGAGAAGAGGGGCTCAGGAGACCAGCACTGTCACTAAGAACCTCTTTGATCAAAAGGAGCAGTAAATACAAGTGACTTGGGGAAAGAGCAGAGGTTTATGGGTCAGGGGTGCAAGAGGAGTAGAGGTTGGAGCCAGGGGACAGGTCTGGTCCACTCATACGAGGGACAGAGACAGAGGAGACAATGGAAAGTGCCCCATTCCTGTGATGCCTATAGATTTCAGCAGAAAGAGTCCTAATGTGGGCCGAGGGACTGGCTTCAGCTCCATCTCTGTCCCAGGGGACAGGTCCCTGGGTACCTATTTTTTTTTCAACATCCATGGGGAAGATGAAAGCCCTGTCACTGACAACACCTTCCTCTGTGCCTGTGGCATGCCCTTGGCGAATGATCTGAAGGCAAAATGAAGCAAGGATTCTGTAAACACTCTCTAGAGGCAAAGAGCTGGGTTCAAATCCTGGATACACCAATAATATAACCAAAGACAGGGGCGCAAGAGATAGTACAGTGGGTAGGGTATTTGCCTTGCACATGACCAACCGGGCTTGATCCCTGGGACCTCATATGCACCCCCAAGTACTGTCAGTTGTAATTCCTGAGAGCAGAGTCAGTAGTAAGTCAGTCCTGAGCACTGCTGGGTGTGAGGCAAAATAAAAAATAAAATATAGGGGCTGGAGCAATAGCCCAGCGGGTAGGGCGCTTGCCTTGCACGCGGCCGGCCTGTGCTGGCCTGGGCTCGATTCCCGGCATCCCATATGGTCCCCCGAGAGCACCGCCAGGGAGTGGTTCCTGAGTGTAGAGCCAGGAGTAACCCCCTGAGCATCGCCGGTGTGACCCAAAAAGCAAAAAAAAAAAATAAATAAATAAAATAAAATAAAATATATACATAAAATCAGGAGAAACTGCCTAATCTCTGTGAGTCTCAGTAAGATATCTGTAACATAAGAACCCCTTCCCTCAAATGGTTGTGAGGTAAAAGGCAGTGATGTAGATGAGGGTGATACCACATGAGGGGCCAATTGTTGCCATTATGATGATGATGCTCGGTTTGGTCTGGCATCTTTTTCTCCTTTGTAATTTCATGAAAGAAAAAAAGGTGATAAAGCATCTTCATGCAGGTGAACGTCTCCAGCATTGGTAAGAATGGGAAGGCAGGGGCCGGAGCAATAGCCCAGCGGGTAGGGCATTTGCCTTGCATGCGGTCGGCCTGTGCTGGCCGGGTTCGATCCCTGGCATCCCATATGGTCCCTCGAGCACTGCCAGGAGTAGTTCCTGAGTGCAGAGCAAGGAGTAACCCCTGAGCATCGCTGTGTGAGACCCAAAAAGCAAAAAAAAAAAAAAGAATGGGAAGGCAGTTGAGTGTTCACGTGTGTGTGCGTACATCGGTGTGTGAATTTATGTATCTTGTGTGTGGGATCTTAGCTTGCACAGATGGACAGAGTAAGCTGACCACCTCTTTGAGCTCCAGCTTTGTTTTCTCTCGAAGAACGACCTGGAGGGGCTGGAGAGATAGTACAGCATGTAAGGCACCTGCCATACAAACCTAGGTGTGATCCCCAGCACCTCCTATGGTTCTCTGAGCACTGCTACGAGTGACTTATGAGTGTAGAGCCAGGAGTAGGCACTGAGCATCACTGAGTGTGGCTCAGCACCCCCAAGCAAACAAACAAAGTAGAAAATTAGGGACCTGGAAGAGAAAGTTTCTCAAAGTTTTACCAGATTTCTAATTCTTTATTTCTAGAAGAAAAGATGGAGGCATTGTTGGTGGGCGGTGAAGAATGGGGAGGCTGGTGAAGCAAAGCGCTCCAGTAAGAGCCGGCCTGCTTTGGCTACCCAAGCAGGGCTCCTCGGTGCTCATCCCCACCCTCACTCTTTCCTGCTCTTTCTCTCCTCTTGTCCCCAGCTTGGGGCTGCACTCACTGGCATGCCAATGACCGCTTGTTCCGTTCTTTCTCAGGATCTTTGCCCACTCAGCCTGTCATTTAGGGAGCTGTAAGCAGATAACTTTAGTTAGCAATGATGAAGGGGCCCCAGCTGACCCACACGGGTGCATCTGGAAATGGTGATGCATCTCTAGGGCTGAGAGTGGAAGAGCCACACCCACACAGTGTTCTACAGTGCATAGGGCCAGGGGCAATGATACCTAAGCCCTGCCTCTGCTGGTAGCTCTGACTCACGGTGCGAACAGAAGCCATCCTTCCCCTGAGTCTCCTCAGGAGCTGAACAAGTCCCCCCATAGCCCCGTCTCAAAACACGGCTGTGAAGACCTCAGACGTATCAGGGCTTGTTCACATCATGGAGGCTGAATAATCATCAACCTTTGAGCCGGTTTCCTGATACCCCAGCAGAAGTAATTAGGAACAATTCCCCCATGAATAATAGGATCGCAAATGATTGGGATCTTTTCCAGCTGGTAAGGAGGATTTCCCCTTGTGACAATATTGTTAAAAGTCAGGGTCTTGGATTTCTGCCCTAATCTGCCCCCTTCTGGCCGCCAGTACCCCTGAATTGATTTGCTTGCTCTTGGCCAGGAAGTCAGGCCAGGTTGCCTGGGTAGGGGAGGTTGCACAGATTAGGTACCTCTTCTAGCTCAGCAATGAAGCATATTTACCGCCCCCGCGCTCCCCTTTTGACACTGTGTACCCAGATACACGGACCTCCGCTGTCCACAAACACTCAGCACTCTTTTACACACCCTCTCCCATTCCCACAGCAAAACCACAGCAAGCACCCACCTACAAAAAAATCATCACCCACACGCCCTTACACTCCATCCGCTCCCTCAGAGCATCACAAGGCACTCTGGAAAGGCCTGGGGAAAGCAGATCTCAGTACAGAAACAGCCCAGTACTCGTCAGCTTAGTTCAGATGCACTTTGATTACACTAGGCGTCAGGCCACCTTCGGAGCCAGGAAGGAGCCTGCACAGCAGGGGCAGGGACTTGCCTTGCTCCCCAGTCCGATTGCAGCATTCCACCTGGTCCCCCCAATCCTGCCCGGACTAACGTGAAGCAGAACCTCAAGTCAGGCGCCGCCAAGTGTGTCCCCCCAAACAAATACACAATTATCACAGGAGTAGGCGTAGCTACGATTTTTACCCCACTTCCCAGAAGAGTAAACGGGAGGGACAGTGCAGTTCAAACACGATGCCTGAGGTCACAGAGTGGCGTGGCGCAGACCCACGCTTGGGCTGCTGGTTCCGAGTCTCGCGTATCTACATGGACCATTCCAGCACTGCGATCTTCCTCCCCTGCGTGACTGCAAACGCTCACACTCCGGAGGGGCCACGGATTGAAGAAAGCCGCCCATTGTGAGAGCTTGTGAGCTGGGCGGAGGAACAGACCGGTAAGGATGGAGCGTT
Source organism: Cryptotis parvus (assembly GCA_021461705.1). Taxonomy (NCBI): domain Eukaryota; kingdom Metazoa; phylum Chordata; class Mammalia; order Eulipotyphla; family Soricidae; genus Cryptotis; species Cryptotis parvus. The sequence continues at coordinate 10,118 of JAJIBD010003595.1, forward strand.
CCCAAAGGGACGCGCGCGCGGGGTCTAAGGCACAGAGGGGGCTGCGAAGGGCACTCGCTAACCATGCAGAGAACTACCCACCCAAAAGGGATCTTAGTGTCCAATGCGCCTAGTTCCCCCGCCCCCCCACCACACGCACACCACACCCCACCTCCCCCAAAGACCCTGCGCTCGCGCTGGGCCGCACCCTGTTCCTCTCCCGGCCAGCCGCAGCGCCGAGGCTCCATCGTAAGCAGCTTTAGGTTTTAGCATAAGAGCAGCCGCGCCTGGGACGCACAGGCCCGCTGAGACCCCCCACGGCCCGCGCCGGGGATTCGGGTGGAGACGTTCTATTTCCCGGCGCGCACCAGGTTCTCGGTATACCTTTTAATGGGCGTACAAACAGCCACCACGGCCGGATAAATATTATTTATAATTCATGGGGGCAATGTTTGAACCCTTTCAAACAAACCCGCAGCGAGTTCTTTGAAAGAAATCCTGCCCGAGAAGCCGCGGGTTTTCTAAGCACCGACAAATCTGCGGCGCAGTGAGTGCATTAACCCCTTGGCGCCACTTTGTTTTCTGATTCGCCCTCGCAGTGGGTTGGTGAAACGAAACACAAGCGTTGATCTATTATTTTTTTCATGTAAGCGTTGATCTATTATTCAAAATCGTTGGCTCTGGAAATGGAATGTGCCCTCGCGTCCCCCCCCCCCCCCCGCGGGTGCAGAAGAGGCTTTGCAAACCCGAAGGGTTTTGCAGAAGGGAGTCGGGCTCAAGTTACCCCCCCCACCCACCCCCGCTGCCCTCCTGCAGCCGCGCGCCCCCAATTGCAGGGAGTTAAGGCTCGAATCGGGATCCGGGGAGCGTCTTCAAATTCTGTGCTCGTACCTACCTAGTATTCCGACAGGAATAAGTTTTCCACGGGCGGGCGGGTGGGGAAGTCTAGGGAGAGATTTATCCAAACCTCCGTGGTCGTTACCTGACACCTTTTCTCTAGCTTGGACCCTGATAACAAAGGCTCATGCGGGGAGCGAGGTGTGGGCAAGATAGGGACGGTCGTGCTCAAGCGACCACTTAACCCAAGACTCGCCCCCGACAGTGGACTGATGATTAGTAGTTTTGTTTGGAAAGAATGGAGCTTTGAAAGAAGACCCTGTGCACTCCCAGCCACCCAGTTATCCATCACCCTTCTCGGGAGCGCCGGGGGGAATCTTCCCGAAATCTTAAGAGGAAGTTCAGAGCCTCCGGCAACCGCGGAGCCAACTAGGCGGTGACGCAAAATCCAGTCGGGATTGCCCGATCCCAAGCTGGAGAGAGGTTCCTGGTAGATTTCGGGGGAGGGGGCTGCTCCATTGTTCACTCAGGGCCAATCAGGGTTTGTCCATTTCCTTCCAGCCAATCCCTGGTTCCCACCCCACCCCGCCTTCCTCGGCCCCCGCCCTACGCCCATCCAGCCTCGGGGTCCCCCATCCTCTCCCTCTCAACCTCGTGAGTTCAGGGGAAGCTTCGTGACGCCACAGGTCCCGCCCCCAGCTTCGGCCCCGGGCGAGTGCGTGCTGACGTCATGCTGCGTGAGGACCGGTGCGGAATCGCTCCCTTCAACTCCGCGGGGCAGGAGTTAGTTAGCAAAGAGCGGAGGCTGGGCGCGCGACCCCTCCTCCTTCCGCCCCTGGCCGCACACTTTGCGCACATCTCTTTTCTGCATGGTGGATATTATTTTTCCTTATCCTTTTCTGGGTGCTATGGGGGATCATTCCAAGAGTAAAGTCTTTCTCTTGTGTGTGTGGGTGTGTGTCTGCGTTTGCTTAATATGCAAAAATTTTGGATGCAGAAGAATGTTTAGTGGATTCTACAAGTGGCTCGCATTTGACAGGACACCGGGAAAGGACAAACCAAAAGGAATGAATTTCTCCTGCAGGACCCCCTTGTCCGCGGACATCCTGTGTGAATTAATTTCTAGTAAAACCTTTTTTTCCTCAAGTCTGCTAGGCTGACCTCGGGCTGTGAAAAGCTGCTTCTGTTTTGCGCTAAGGCAATTAGGTTTGATTTAGGGATGTGAGCTTTTTGTTTACTTGCTGGTCTTTCGGTCTTTGAAATAAGGATGGTTTCTTCTTCGTGATCTGGAATGCTTAAGCTAAGAAAGGGCAGAGGGGCTGAGTGTTGAAAGCCGACGTGTCTTGTGTTGGGAGAGGAGGGGGTCGCTGTGCGGAGTGTGAGAGCGGAAATGCCAGAACATCCCGTTTAGTAGCGATGCGGCGGCCCCGCAGTGCTTAATTGTCTATTCTTTTACCCATCATGTTAGCTTTAAGGTACCAGTTTTATCTTTAAAATAACCATGTCCAAGAGAATGCAATAGCAAAAAAAAAAAATCGTGGGTTTTAATTTTTTTGGTGGTGGGGGAAACAAAAAAATATAAGATGGGGTGGGACTGTGTTTTCAATTGTCTGCACCTTTTACAAAACCCTGCTACCTTCTTGCTATCGCAGTTCTTGAAAGGGAGCAATGGGGCTGGGATGGGGCTAGAGTGGCTGGGGCCTCCCGGTCACTCCACACAGCCAGGCCTGACTCGGCCCCGTCCTTCTCGCAGAGAAGCCCGGAACGGCCATGTGCGTGGGCTGCGGGGGAGTCAGATCCACGACCAGTTCATTTTGCGGGTGTCGCCCGACCTCGAGTGGCATGCGGCCTGCCTCAAATGCGCCGAATGCAGCCAGTACCTGGATGAGACGTGCACGTGCTTCGTGAGAGACGGGAAGACCTACTGCAAGCGGGACTATGTCAGGTGAGGCCCGGGAGCCTGCTGGGCCCGGGGCTCGCGGGGAAAGGCGAGGGGAGAAGGCCGTCCTTGGTCTCCCACTTTGCCCCGGGAATCCCGCGGAGGAGCGCCGACTCCGTAAATTTCCCCCAGTCTCCCCGAGGGCCCTCCAGCGTCCTGGAGGGTAGCCGCCGGGCAAGCCGGGACGGCCGCCTCCCCGCGCTGACGCGCCCTGGCCCCTCCGCAGGCTGTTCGGCATCAAGTGCGCCAAGTGCCAGGTGGGCTTCCAGCAGCAGCGACCTGGTGATGCGGGCGCGGGAAAGTGTGTACCACATCGAGTGTTTCCGCTGCTCCGTGTGCAGCCGTCAGCTGCTACCGGGGGACGAGTTCTCGCTGCGGGAGCACGAGCTTCTGTGCCGCGCCGACCACGGCCTTCTGCTGGAGCGCGCCGCGGCCGACAGTCCACGCAGCCCCGGCCCGCTCCCCGGCGCCCGAGGCCTGCATCTGCCAGGGTAAGACCCGCATCAGGCCCGGCGCCGCCCGCGTGCAGCGGTGCTTGTGCTCCGGGGATGCTGGGGGGATGCTTGTTTTCCAACGAAAAGTTGGCACTGGAGCAGGGATCGCGCGTCTTGCCCAGGGTGGTGTTCTGCGGTGTGAGCTATTCAACGGGCGCGTTCGCTTGTGCTGGGAGGCATCTGCGGGTGTGTGTGTGTGTGTGTGTGTGTGTGTGTGTGTGTGTGTGTGTGTGTGTGTGTGGGGGGGGGGGAGGCAACCAAGAGTAGAGTGGTTCTATGCAATGATCTGGGATGTGCGGGGGGTTGAGTGCTCGAGGGCGAAGAGATTCTGAAGTGGTTTCTATGTGGGGACTTCTACTGGGAAATTGCAGCAAGAGGTGTCATTGCCTGAGAGGAAGGAACCTTTGGCCTGCCGGTGTGTGTAAGAATGGCAGCGCTCATCCTAGAGATTTTCTGGCCTGCCGGGAGCCCACCAGCAGAGACAGCCTTGCTAGCCTGTCGCCCTACAAAGAACGTGTGTCTGTGTGTTTGGAAGTCTCTTGGAGGAATAGCCCAGTGCCCCTCTGTAGGAGGCACGGAGGGGGACACAGGGCACCTCTGCAGTCAGGACATTCCAGATCCGGGCTGTGAGCTGCAAGGACGGCTGAGTGTGGGGGTGGGTGGAGGGTGGGCACCTGGTGAGATAGTGCCCTGCATGTTGCTAGAGCAGATGAGCCTTGGGTGCCCTCCCAGTGTCCTTTGTAGGGCTCTCTGGGGCTCTGCTCCTCCGGGTGTTTCTCCCCTATAGAGGGAGGAAACTGGACTGGATGTGGAGGATAGAACAAATTCGGAGAACAGATGGGCTATTTGTAAATATTTATCCAGGCTGGGAATTGCCTGGAAGGGGGACATAAATGGAGACTGTGCAGAGCTTCTGTCCGAGGGGCTCCGTGGAGCATGACACAGACAGGGAGGGAAGCTGGCGTGTGTGCACCCAGATCTGGCAAAACTGAAGGGGTTCCCTTTTGTTTGTTCTCATTGGAGAGTTTCGTGGACTGCCAGAATCAGACCCCATTTCTCTGCTGCGGTGAAAAGAAATGGAAGCTAATAGAGGAGAATGCCAGAGTGGGCAGCCCCTTTTCTGAAGCCTGACGGGGGCACGCAGGGTGCAGAGTCCCAAGGTCTAATATGAAGAATTGTTCCACTTCTGGAGGCCATTTACATCCAGGGAGACATGGAAGGGTGGGCCTAGAACGCAGGTGGGAGCTGTAAAAGAGGGGCAAGGGGGCCCTGGGATCTGGGGAATGGAAGACCAGCCCCCATCCTGAATCATTGTGGAGGAGCTACAGGCCCCAGTCAGTGGCGTTGGTGGCGTTATCCCTGCCGAGCGAGGGCCTCCCCTTTCTTTCCCTCTGGAACTCCGAGGTCTCCGAGAAAGCCGGCCTGGTCCGGATCCTGCAGACTCTCTTAGCGTCTGGAGGGGCGGAGGTGTCGCGCGCGGAAGCCTCCTTGTCCCGCAGCGGCCTAACGTGGTTCGAACGTCCCTCTGGCACGCTGGGGAACGTTGTGATCACTCCGATTAGGGAATTCAGGAAGAGGCTAAGGGACATGCCCGCCTCGGTCCGGGTAGGGCGAACGGCGGCAGGAAAGAGTCTCTACTGCAGGCGAACTGCAGGAAAGAGGAAATCAAGCGAATAATGAAATAAATGAAATTGGGCTCTTAGAAGGACTCGGCCACCCAGCGGCACCGAGCTCCCTCCGTTTTCACTTCGCTCCTGTGCTCGCAGATCCGGGGTCGGGCCGACAGCCCTCCCTGCGCCCGCACGTGCACAAACAGACGGAGAAGACAACCCGCGTCCGGACCGTGCTCAACGAGAAGCAGCTGCACACTCTGCGAACGTGCTATGCGGCCAACCCGAGGCCTGACGCGCTCATGAAGGAGCAGTTGGTGGAGATGACTGGCCTGAGCCCGCGGGTCATCCGCGTCTGGTTCCAGAACAAGCGCTGCAAGGACAAGAAGAAATCCATTCTCATGAAACAGCTGCAGCAGCAGCAGCACAATGACAAGACGGTGAGGGAGCTGGCGCCAGCCGAGCTGCTCGCCCTGGGGTTAGAGATTCGTGTTATGGACATTGGCCTGCCGCTCTGCTGGGTGGGGACCAGAAAGAGAGAGAGAGAAAAAGGAGAGAGAGAGAGAGAGAGAGAGAGAGAGAGAGAGAGAGAGAGAGAGCCAGCCACTGGGGACAGGACTCAGCAAAAGGAACTCTGCAAAGAGCGCTTGCCTCTGAGTGAGGCTTGGCTGGGGTTTAAGGCTCACTGAAATCCTTCTAAGATCAGGTCTCGCTGTCCTAGTGGCACCCATGAATTGGGAATCCAGGGTGCAGCTCAGAGCCTGTGGCGGCAAGCTTGTGGCACTCCTTAAGTTTGGGCGGGTTGCATTTTTCTCTCTTTGTGATTCGTTTTATTTTGGGGGATAGGGGGCACACCCAGCAGTGCTCAGAATTTATTTGTGGTTCTGCACACAAGAATGCCTCATGGAAGGCTCAGGAGCCATATGGGATGCCAGGGATAGAACTATCTTGGCATGCAAGGCAAGCACCCTACCTGCTGTACTATTTCTCAGGCCCCTCTGCACGGTTCGTTTTCAACACTTTGTTTTGGCATACCTGGCAGGGATGTGTACGCAGTCTCCAGAGCTCCCAGCATTGAGGCTAAATTCTGGAGCCCAGCTGTGGGTATCCTCACACATGTGTGTTTGTGGGAGTCTGGGAGATGGGGAGAAGGTTAGCTCAAACCTCTCCTCTCTGTCCCCAAATCTCACTGTCAAGGCAGGAAATGCAAGACCCGGCTCTAGCATCCCTCGACCACCCTGTGTTTGTCCTGCAGAGTCTCCAGGGACTGACTGGGACGCCCCTGGTGGCGGGCAGCCCCATTCGCCACGAGAGCGCAGTGCAGGGCAGTGCGGTGGAGGTGCAGACCTACCAGCCACCTTGGAAAGCGCTCAGCGAGTTCGCGCTCCAGAGCGACCTGGACCAACCCGCCTTCCAGCAGCTGGTGAGCCCTGTGCTTTCCGTTCATCCTCAGGATGGGCGGGGTGGGAAATGAGCCGCATATCCAAGGGAGGAGTGTGGGGCTGGGGATAAGAATGGGGTCTCCTGGGATGAAGAGTGGGGATAGCTTCTGGCAATGGGGGTAGTGGCTGCAATTAAGCCCCACATCATACCTGGCTCTAAACTTGCACGGGAAAGATGGGGGGCAGGGTTGAGGAATCCCACCTCAACCTAGTAGCCAGGAGCTCATGGACACCAGGCCCACTTCGCAGGGCTGGCTACCAGCGGGCGGCCTGTTCCCAAGCGGCACCCCTGGTCTGCGCGCGCGAACCCCGCCAACGAGCGCTCCCACAGCGTGCCTTCTCCCGCGCAGTCTCCCAACCTCACGCCTCTGCCTCCCCAGGTCTCCTTCTCCGAGTCTGGCTCCCTGGGCAACTCCTCCGGCAGCGACGTGACCTCCCTGTCCTCGCAGCTTCCCGATACTCCCAACAGCATGGTGCCGAGCCCCGTGGAGACGTGGAGGGGAACCTCCCCCACCCCCGCCAGCTCGCGGACCTCGCATGCTCCCTGCATGAGACGCACCCAAGCTCAGGCCATTCCAGCTCCGAAAGCTCTCTCGCCTTTGTAATTATTATTAATTATTATTATTATTTAAAGAGAGAAAGTGAGGACTGAGAGAAGCGGTCAGGACCGCCCAAAGCAACGAGGACACAACCTTTCGTTCACCGGACTGGAGAGGCTGCTCCGAGGACCTTTACTTTTTCAGAACCAGAACTTGGGATTTCCTAGCGTTAGTGCCCGTCCTCTCCCTCACCCTCCCGCTCCACGTTCCCAAGACAACGTGGAAAAACACGCAGGGCACACCGCACGCCCTCCCGCTCCGCGTGCCCCCAGCGGGGCGGCTTCGCCCAGGCTCTAGCCGGGAAGAGGATCGGAACAACCCAAAGGAACAGACGCTCACTTCCCCAAAGCGCATGATTGCCGGGAAAATAAGTAGAAACGAGACTTTCCTTGAACATATTTTAAATTATCAGTCGACGGAGGACAAGAGTGTGTGAGCCTTTGCCGAACAAACAAACGTAAGTTATTGTTATTTATTGCGAGAACGACCAGGTAATAGTGGGACGAATATTTTGATCTTAATAAAAAAAGAAAAAGAAAAAAAGATGATAACCCGACACAAAGCCGCTCCTGTGTGCTATCGGCGCGGCGGGCGGGCGGGGCGGGGAGAAAGCCCGTCTGGGTTTATTTGACCTACAACAAGGGCCCTCGAGGTGCCGCCCGGACCCGGAGCGCGCAGCTCGTGCCCGCGCCCGCGAGCCCGGGGCCCATGTGGTGCGCGCGGCAGGGGCGGGCCCGGCGGGGATTGGGTGCCGTGCGAGAGGGGCGGGGCCTGGTGGGGGCGCTGCGGTGCGGTGCGCGCGAATCCGCCTGGCCCTAGGGCCCCAGCGCGCGCTCCCGGCTCATACCCCTTTCTGCTGGAGCTGGCAGGGGGCGACGGGGGGGGGGGGGGGGGGAGCCCGTTTGGGCGGGAAACCTGCGTCGCTCGGGTGCCTGCCTCGTGGCCGGCTCCGGTCAGTGTCAGGCTCTCCAGGGTCACGACAGTCGTTAGCGCCTTTCCTTGCCTCGGTCCCGCGCGCCCCTTCAAGGGCCGCAACCCCGCGCTCCGTTTTCTACCGGCACACTCTGGTCTTGTCACCACTGTAATGCCCGTCTCGGAAACCTGTCCCCAGGTGTCATTCCTTCTGCCACCCGGGGTACGGACAGCGAAGTCAGTCCGCGGACCCCTGCGCGATCTTTGGGGAGACCCCGGCCAGATCCGGCGGCCGGGACGGGCTCGTTCTCGGCGCTGTCCTCAGAATGGATGCGCGACGTGATCAATCTCGCTGTATTTATTAATTCCCCCGTCTAGACAGAGGAGAAGGCCGGGCGGCGGCTCCTTATCTGCATTTGGCATCACCTGCAAGCGATACACTGAAGGAGCCACAACAAGCCCCGCTACGATCGCGGCAGCCGGGGAAAAATAAGTCCACCCAGAACCAGTCTGGCGTGTCCTTGGTTTATTTTCTTTCCAGACCCGAAAAGCAAGAGGCGGGGGATGGCCCGGGTGGGAGAGGGCTGAGAATGGCCCCTGGATATGCCGTGCCCAGGTCACTTGGTGTGACATTTCAAACCCCTGCGACTTGTTTTCTTGAAAACTGGCTTTAGTGATCGCAGGAAATAACCGAGAGATACCGAATCTCCAGCAGGCCCCCGGGCAAGCACAGAAAAAAAAAAAAAAAAAAAAAAAGAAAACCCACAACGGGGAGGCTCAGGTTTTACCCTTGACAAATATTTAACCCTTTGGCAGCCTGGGACTATCCTTTTCCCCCACAGCCGAACTCGTCTGAGAATGGGCTGCCAGCCTTCTACCAATCAATTCACGACTTTCGCAGCACCTTTTTGCATTGAGTTTCCAGTCCCGTGTCCCTGGAATAAACGGGCACACAAGTACCTTCTTCATTGTTCAGGATTCGTTTTGAAAGAGGGCACTGCCTAGAGTTGGCGGGGGTTCAGGTGGGGGATAAGGAAACTCCACCACGGACTACGGGCCCGCCGAGAGGAATAGGTCCTTTCTGGGATAAGCCTTGGCTGCTGGGAGGCTAGAGGCCAGGTGGGTTTTCGGCAGAGGCAGTGGCTATATTCCCTTGTGTCTGCCCTCCAAAGACCCCCCCCCCCCACCTTCAAAAACTGCTGGACAGTAGTGAAAGAAAATGGAGGTGGGAAAAATTAGTCCCATTCATATTTTTAGTCCAGGTGATACTAACGCACTTAAGGTAGAACATTTTCGTTATTTAGGATGGGAAACGGTGCTTGCAAACCTAGAGATAAAGGAAGGGAGCAGATCTAGGTAGAGTTAATGAGGACCAGCTTTACCTCTCAAGTGGCCAGAGATGGTTTTAATCATCAAAGTTAGGTTTTTTGGAGGCTTAGTCCTTTAACTTAGACCATTCCCTTCTGCACAGAAATATAGATATTTCTTTTAACCTCCTGACTGGCCTTTGAATAGGGAACTAAATATCCATGAAATTTTCAGACTTATCTAGAATATTACATTTTGTCAAGATTTTGGAGGAAATCACAGGTTCTTGAAAAGAGAATTTCATTCATGGTAGTTTTAATTAGCCCTGATATTTACTTTTAATAGGCTAAATATTTACTTTTAATAGGCTAAATTAAAAATAATTTGTTTTAGGATCGGAGAGATAATACCTTACACTAGGTAAGGTGATTGCTTTGCATGTGGATAACCCCAGAGCCATTCCAGCACAGAATATGTTTCCCTGCCAGGAGTGATCACTGAGCACAGAGTGAGAAGCCCTGATCCCCACTGGGTGTGGTCTCACACACACACACACATACACACTACATATACAATATACATACATATACATATATACATATATATGTTGTGAACAGGAATGTTCACCTGATTTCTGTTCATCTTTTGCTCATCATTCATAGATCAAAATCCTAGTTTCTCTTCTTAGTATTTAATGGAGTGTCTGTTTTTAAACATTGGGAAAATCAAGTAGTTACTGTGTATTAGGAAACCTGCATCTGTCTCTTTTTTTCACCCTGTAAAGCGTCACGTTCTTCTCCTGTAGTTGGTTGCCATCCATCCAAAGGCTAGCATCATTTTTCATCTGGGTTTTCAGGGAGAGAAGGGAATGACTTTGAAGCCTTATTAGAATGGTCCCTAGTGAGGTGTCAGGTCTACGGTTGGTTAGTCACATTAATAAATATCAGTTTTACTGGTTCCCAGGTCATCTTTAAACATCTTCTGTAATACTGTAGGGATTTCCTTGTAAATTAAATTACCTGTAACAATGGTAAGTGTTGTATTTTACGTTCACTGAACTTTTAAAGAGAGATACCCAGCTGTGTAGTAAAAAGGCAGTTCAATAAAAGAGGCCATAGGTGGAAAATGGGAGTTAGTTATTTAACTAGATTCACTTCAGAGTAAGATTTCCTCCAGTGACTTATCTAATAATTCTGAAAGCCCTGTGTAATTGAGGCAGGAAAGGGATTCCCAGAGATAGAAACATTTATGGCTATTATACGGCAAAATTTAATACACATGGAAAGTCTGCATGATTCTGGGAAATTCAGAGTCCCTATGGCAATACCATGGAGCTTTAATATTTAATGGGTTGTGGGACAGAAATCAACCTTTAAGTTTTGAATATGGAATAACTTAAACCTCTTCCTCCCCCCCGCCCTTTTCCCAGTCTGCAAATATTGGGTTGAAATGTCTCATTTTCAACAAGGCTGTACTCTAGAAAATGTGAGCTGATGTCTAGGGGAAAGCATGCACATAGAGTTAGCTCAATTTTCCCATGCAAGAGTTTACCAAAGAGCAAGAGAATGAGATGAATAGCAGCGTGTTGGAGGGAAGAAACAATGAATGAATAATAAACTCTTTGCAGAGAAGTTCCCAGTGGGGCCGTGATAAAAGCAGGAAATTCAGAGTTTATTAAGCTGATGTAGGGAAGATTAGAGGCTTTTAAATATGGGTCTGATTGATGTAAAGGTAAACTTTCCTCAAGATAGTGGGATGCAATGCAATGACCGGACGGTGTGACCAATTACAGAGCAGCACCTTGTTGATGGAAACTGTGCATGGAAAAGGCAGATAAGCGGTGCTAGAGAATAGGAATGGGAGCGAGGAGGGACTTGAGGGAAATCTCTATGGGCATCCAGTGGTGGAGTTGGGTGGGGAGTGGCTGCTTGGGGCTGTTTGGGGCAGGAAGGGTGGTGCAGAGAGAGCTTGCCAGAGGCCTTGGGGACACCACCTTCTTGACCAAGAAGCTCAGCACCTGGTAGGAGAGCGAGTCAAGGAGGAAGGACTGGAGATCGGGAAGACTGAGAGAACACATCTTAGATAGCTTAGTTTTTAGCAAAGCCGGTGCTAAGACGAGAGACCTCCGGGTTGGAACAGGGAGGCTGAAAGAGAAATCGCTTTCTAGATCACAGAGGCCCCCACTTTGAGAAAGAAGCAAGGAGCGCTCGAAGCCACGAACCAGGTGTTTTCCCTAGCTGCGCGCGGCGGAAGGTGTGGGACTCGCAGGGGCGGCAATGACCTAGACACAGGCTCCCTAGGAGTTACTTTTGAGTTCGACGGCTCAGCGCCCCTCGACGGCCTGGAGGGAAGTGCTGCCTTCTGGACTCGGCAGGAAGTGACGGCTCCTAGTCCTGCTGGGCGTCTGGGGAGCGCTGCTGAGTTCCTGGGCAGAGAACCCGGGGCCGCGGCACGGGGGCGTTCACATTTCGCAACTCGCTGGCCTCGGGCGACTCCCCACCCTGCTCCCGACCCTCCCAGGTGACTCTAAATCTAAGCTCTAAAATCCGAACAAACCTTTACAGGCTGGAGTTTGTAAGCGCCGTTCTTTCTCCTGGTTCAGCGTGGTCGATCAGTGACCCCGGGAGGCAGCTCCCGCCCAAGGAGACAGTGGGTGGCACGGATTCCCTAAAATTGGAAAAAGGTGCGCTGGCGCTCACCTGCGGGCTCCCGGGTCCCGGCGGGATGTCAATTACCGTAAAACCCGGGAAGTCAGAGCGAAGGGAGCGAACCTGAGCACTGTAGAGGCCCCGCAGGACGGCGAGGCGCCACGGCACCCCCTCGGGACTCGGCCCACTTCACAGCTCTCCAGCCCGCTTGGAGCTGGGGTTCGGCTTTCTCAAACCCGCGCTTCTCCCTGAGCCACTTTAGATTAAATGTTTAATTGTGAATTCTGCTATGGGTTTCTGGGCGGTTAATCACAGCTGGCTCAATTATTTATGGCTTTTGGGCAAATTTCCGACCAAGATAAGAAGTCTGTCCTATTGTGAAGCGCCTTGCAGGAACTCTTATAAATATTTGATGAGTCCTTTCAGCTACAAGTCTTTTTGCGTCACGCCCCCACCACGCGCGTGGCGAGCGGGCTTTAAGGACAGACCTGCAGGTAGGAGACCTGGGATGGTAGCGCAGAGCAACCCGCGAGGGCAGGGGTTGTGTACTGTGTCCCCAGTCCTCGGATTCTAAGGATCCAGGGTGCAGCCCAGGGAGAGGGTGTGGACGCGGGGTCCAGCTCCGCGGTGTCCCAGGGCGCGGTGGTTCGAGGCGCTGTTGTGAGTGACGCGCGGCGGAGTCCTCACTCCGCGTCAGGACCCCTTAGGGCAGGAGCCCCCCAGCCCCTCCGTGTCTCAGAACGCTGTAGCCCTCGGCCCCCGGTGCAGCGCTGCGGGGTGGGTTCGCCTTTTTTGGGGGTGGGTGGGGGACTAACTCGATTTGCAAACAAGCGAAAGCTGCACTACCCCTACGCAACCCAGCAGTTTTGCAAGGTTCCCTGTCCCGAGTAGGTAAGCGCCTTTAAAAACAAAACAAAGCAAAAACAAAAAGAAAAACCAAGACGGGACTTCGGAATTTTCCAGTTTCCCCTGAATCTGATGTACCCGGACCCCGCATTCCCCCCACCCCACGGGTTTTTCTTCTCCTTCGGTGATGTTTGATACTTATCAGACAGCAGTGATTACTGATGTCACTCAATGAGCAGCTTAGCACTGGCCGCGGGCTCCAAGTGGAGAAACTCAAGGGCTGAAATCTGGGTCGCTTCTCCGGAGACCCCGGTCACATTCGCCCCGCACAGAGGGAGTTTGAAACTTTATTTCTAAAAAATTATTTTTTTTTTTGAGAGAATTCTCACCTACGGCTTTACTTTCCCAGCCAACTTGGTTTCTTTGTTCCACTGTGCTCAGCAGAATATACTTGGGTGATTCGTGCTGGTCACTAGCCCCCGCCCCTCCCCCACCACTACCACAGATTTTGATTCAGGAGACTTTTTATTCAGCTCAGAAAAGCGGGTGGGGCTCTCCTGGCGGTCCTACAGGGAGGCGGACCAAGTAAAACAAGGCTCTAAATTTTAAATAACCCCCACACACGTGTAATACGAATGAAAACATGTTGTAAACACCTTCACCCCAAAACTTTAAAGAGGAACATTTAGAGCAAGTTAAATATGTAATTAAATATGTAATTAAACTAGTTTTGGCGCTGGTGTTGATAACTTTTCCCCCCTCTAAAATTTGTTTTGCCTGAACAAGAAGAATCAACACTGAAACCGAATAAGTTATTTTATTAAAGAACAACACAGACTTGCTAATTTTATGTCTAACTGCACCCATGTTACAAACGCAAACAATATATTATCATAAAGTGGCACTTATCAAACTCCAAAATATTGTGCAGAAATGACACAAACCCAGCTTGAAGAATTAGAAAGTAGAACATTAAAGTATCTACAGACATTATAAATAGTGCAAAGTATATACCATATCTACAGTGCAGGGGAGAGTATAAACAAAAGAAAATGAGAAGGTTTGTTTGAACAATTTAAAATATTAACACGGACACTCAAATACAGAACCAACCCAAACATTCATTTTTTCTCTTTTTTAAGAAAAATTGTCGTGCCTCTTCCCAGGCCCGCTGAGGAAATCTGTTAGCAAGCTCAAGATAGTCTTGGGAACCAAGGCATTTTCCTGAGAGGGGGAAAAAAAGAAAGAAGAGTTCAATTAAAAGAATTTACGTTTTTGAGGGTTAAGAAATATAAACCATTTTTTTGAGTATAAAATGGAGACATACACGCCAAATAAACCATGATACCTTTATGCAAACAAGGTAACTGACCTCTACCTGTAGATAAAAATTTTTGTGCCTCTACGATACGGAAACCCTAAGTAGAACACTAAAAAATACTTTTTTTTTTTTTGCTTTTTTTTTGGGTCACACCCGGCAATGCTCAGGGGGTTTCTCCTGGCTCTGCACTCAGGAATCACTCCTGGCAGTGCTCGGGGGACCATATGGGATGCCGGGGATCGAACCCAGGCCAGCACAGGCTGGCCGCGTGCAAGGCAAACACCGTACCTGCTGGGTTATCGCTCCGCCCCCTAAAAATACTTTTTTGGACTCGAGTAAGAAAGTTAAGGAGGGGAAAATAATAATGAACCAAATGAAAAGACAGGCGATAGTCTTTCCTGAAGTCTGAAAGGGGTAAATCTGGACGGTTACTTGGTGTTTGTTTCTAAAGGAGTCTCTTTAATTAAAACATGATTTAGCTTATTACATATAGCAAAGGGAGCTTTATTGGCCATTTCTGGAGGCCAAGCAGTGGGCCTCAGAGCTGGCCAGTCATCAAGTCGTTCAAAGCCAGATTCTTCCTGGGTAGTGAGAGTGGGTGAGCAGGAGTTGCCATCCGCCTAGGACTCAGAGGGTCACCAGTGCAGGGAACGCAGCGCTTTAAACACTTTATGGGGACTTAATCTCAGTAAAAGGGGAACAGATGTCCATGCAAAGTGGCAACCTAAGACTTTTTTGTGTTTGTTTTAGGGCCACAACCGGCAGTGCTCAGGGCCTACTCCTGGTTCTGTGCTCAGTGATCACTGCTGCTGGGCCTCAGGGGACCATGAGGTGCTGGGGAGTGAACCTGGGTTGGCTGCCGCCTGCAAGGCCAGCACCCTTCCCGTTGTACTATTGCTCTGACCCCTGAATTTTTTTTTTTCTTAATCAAGTGAGTGTATTAGGAACTGTCCCGGGAAAGTAAGGACTCTGTCACTTGCTGTTCTGTGACTCACGCCCATTCATTGTAAGTAGGGAAAGCGTGAACTTCAGATGAGATGATTTTCTTGGAAAAGGGTGAAATCCCCACAGGCCTCAGCCCAAGCGGACAGAGGGAGCTGCTGGGACTCTGTCATCCCTGCAGCAGTGACTTACCCTATAGACACAGAAGAAAGAACGGGGGCTGGAGAGATAGTACAGTGGGTCAGGCGCTTGCATTGCACACCTCTGACCGGGGTGTGATTCCTGGTACCATGTATGGTTCCCTGAACCTGCTGGGAGTGGCCCCCAAAACAAAGAATATCTATACTTCTCAGTGACAAAAAAAAATAGTAATAATAAATAAACCTGTCCAATTAAAAACTAAATACGTTTGAAAAATTCTTCTAGGAATTTCTATATATTTAAAAAATAAAGTTGTATAAGAATAGCAATAAATTGCAATAAAAATGCTCTCTTTTGGATCAGCTGTAATAGCTTAAAACTCTGTGTGTGTGTGTGTGTGTGTGTGTGTGTGTCTATGTGTGTGTACGTGAGTATAACCATGTCAGGGCAGAACTGAACCTGCACATAAATTCTGGCTCAGAAAAATGGTGCTGACTGGGATGATGGTTGGCTTTCTAATAAGGTCACAACTTTCTATTTACTTCTTGTATATCAGACTCAGGAAAACTGGGCAATCCCCAGTTACAGTTAGAGGCTCGTCAATGTGCTTTTAACACCTGTGTGGTACAGACAACTGTGGGCTTGGGGCAGAGTCGACTGTGTGGGCTACCTGGAGAGTGCCCCAGAGGGTCTCCGCTGGGTGCGGGCCTCTGTCTGGTCACTTTAATCTTTTTTTTTTTTTTTTTGCTTTTTTTGGGTCACTCCCGGCAATGCTCAGGGGTTTCTCCTGGCTCTGCACTCAGAAACCACTCCTGGCGGTGCTCAGGGGACCATATGGGATGCCGAGGATTGAACCCCGGGCGGCACAGGCCGGCTGTGTGCAAGGCAAACGCCCTACCGCTGGGCTATCGCTCCAGCCTCTGTCTGGCCACTTTAAAGGCTATCACACTAATGGAAGAAATTGTGGGGCGGAAGTTGGATTAGGGGCTCATTAATCAGAGGTGCTGTCGTGGCAGGGAGACAAAGAGCAACTTGTACTTCTCAGTTACAGGCCGACTCGTAGAATATTTAAAAAAATGAAAAATTAAACTTTAAAAGTCTACATCTCCAACTCTGATCATGAAAAACTCCTCAGCAAAAAACAACAGGAAGAATAAAAACTTGGAAATCTCTGCCCCGTGAAAGCAGCTTAAAAAAAAAAAGACGTTTTCTCCATGTAAAGTAATTTTCAGTTTTTCTTTTTCAATAAAAAAAATGTGTATACTGAGTTTAAGAGAACTATATGTGGGGCCAGAGTGATGGTACAGTGGGTAGGGCGTTTGCCTTCCATGCGGACAACCTGGGTTCACTCCTGCGTCCCATGTGGTCCCCTGAGCACCACCAGGAGTGATTCCTAAGTGCAGAGCCAGGAGTAACCCCTGAGCATCGCTGGTGTGACACCCCTCCCAAATAAAAAAGAACTATATGCCTCTATCTCTGATGATTTTACTCTGAATACACATAGAGATGTAAACCTACACGATTCCAGCATTTACATGAGTCACACAGGCCAATATTAGTGATCTGACTGTCTCCTGCATTACAAAGTTGATCTTCGGTAATTATTGCAACATTCATAGCTTGCATGAGGTGAGTATAAACTACATAAAGAGTTTCTGTTCTTCTAAGTAGATTTCTTTGTATATTCTGATGTCCTCTGGCTTGGGGGCAAAATGATTTTGTTACTGAAATATACATGGCATTTGGATCTCAGTGTATGGTGGTGTAGTGAGCCGATGTCTTTAACAGTTATAGACAGAGGGGAAGAAATGTGTCTGCTCAGCTAACAAATGCGACAGTTCATTTCAAAAGAGACGTACCTTTGGGCTGGTAAGACTGGTTATCGGCTTGACCCCGTGTCTGTGCAAAATCCTGCGGGAGACAAGAAAGGGTTTTTATTCCAACATTAACAAGAAAGTGTTTTTATTCCAACATTATGAAGGGAGAAATCTGTCCAGAGTGGCTTGAAAAATGTTTCTCAATTTTACGAGTATTTTTGCATAGATACTTTGGAGTTCAAACTTCTATAGAAGCCCTAAGAAACGGATGTTACATAGACCGGGTTCTAATATATTTGAGTCCAAGAGTAATAACTTTTGAACCTCTTGACGTAACATCAGGAGCTAGGTTTTAACCTTCTTTGGAAACTGCAACTTAATTTTATATCTAATAAACTGTAATTCTTTAGCCAACTTTACTGTCTTAAAGTATTGGTTTGAACATTTGAAAGAGTATACAATAAAAGCCCCTATATATTCTGTAGCTAAATCTTAAAAGTCTGGTCATTTTGCCTTCAGATGGACACTGACAAATACAATATATGTAATATGTAAATCAGAAGATGTAATATGTAAATAAGATGACAAACTAGCAGCTCATAATTTACACATAACTTTAATGATTATTAATAATCTAACAGGGGACTTAGAACTGTTTAGTACCTAAAATCCAATGCATTCCTTTGAGCACAATATTAAAAGGAAAAAAAGAATTTAATTCCACAAACCTAACATGCCATCCCAAATAAGCATTATAAGAAAATTAAAGCGTCTTTACAACATTTGCATTAAAATGTATGTTAATCATGCATTACGTTTATATCGGAGTTAAATGTGAGAAGATGATGAAGTACTTGGGGACCAGTACCAAATAAAAACAATAGAAAATTTCTTCACTATGGATTTGGATAGCATTTGTATTTTTATAAATATAAGAGACTAAGTTGGCGCAAAGGCAAAGTCATTTCTGCCTGCTTTCACTCTTTCTCCTCACACCATAAACCACACCGTATCTCACTGGCTCTTCCAGTTCCCTCTTCTGCCTTACTTTTCACTGCACTTAACATCTGACATCCTATTTGTTTTGCTTATCTGTTTGGTTTTTTTTATTGTTCGAATTTTCCCACTTGAATGAAAAAATCTGTAAAAGTATACTCCATTTATTCATTTTTACTATTTTTTAATGTTGTTACGATTGTTGCTTTACTCCTAATACCTAGAGCAGCTTTCTAGTATCCCTAGAAAGGAAGTGAGAGTCCGCCATTCTCACATGCCCTTGAAAATTCCCCTGTTGATCACAGAACCTTGATAAAAACAGGCAAAAAGACAAAAAACCTTAAAAAATTTATACATCGAGCAGAAGAAAGATCTGACTTTAAAAGAGATGATCTTAAAATTCTCTGGAGTGTGTTATCTATTTAATCCTGAGGCTCTAAGAATAGCTGAAGTCCCCTAAATGTGGACCAGAGGTGACGTGTGATATGTAAAACTCCTCAGAAGTCTATGCCCCACTGTACATCTGTATTTTGGAAAACATTATTAAGAAAATGGAAACTCAGGCTCAAACAGAACAACTACACTGAAAAGAAAACATTTCTGAACATAATAAACCTGCTTGTGCTGACTGGTTGGTAAAGGACAGTTCAAAAAATGTAAGTCATTATTGAAGACAAAGATGAAGAAAAAACTTGAGTGGGGGCTTCTCAGCTATCCCAACCGGCTAGGCCCAAATGTTATGTGTATTCAAAAAAGGCACAGCCCTAACAGAGAACTCTGCTTTCTGTTTCATTATTATGAACAAAAACAGTGTCTATTCATCACATGTTCATCATGGAACAAAAAGACATTGGTTTTATGTGAAATATTTAAAAGATTAGTAAACAGTGATTTACAATGGGGCGGGGGAGGAATCACAGGATTAGTTACTAGCAAATGGTAAAAGAACGGTTAGCCTGGTTTTTCTACTGTCGGTTGACTGAGTCAATTTAGATGTGGACATTTTGTTTTGCGTGCCTTGGCGCTAATCCTGATACCAGTCTGGCAGAATTTAACTATACTTAAAAGTCCTTGATTTTAGAAAAAAGCCACGTAAAAGTTCTCAGTTTGCACATGGAAAAACGCCATTTATCTGAATCAAATAAATGGAAGTTTTGAAGATCTTTAGTCATTATGATCTACTTCCTATCGCTAGACTAAAAGCGAGATGAATGTACCAGTTAAAGCCTTAAGGAAGTCTGGCCGTCTTTTAGAAGCCATTTCTCTAGTTTGGGTTTACTGTTTCATTAAAAGGGAAATTTCCTTTTCTTGAAATCCCCCAAGCACTCATTCACAGCACTCAAACCCTAGTTCTTAATTCTTCTGATAACTAGAAATTCATTCTTCGAGGACAGAAACATGCAGTTTTTTAAGTCTTTTTTTTTTTTTAATTTTAAAAATGGGAGCAAGGGCAGCAATAATCCACGGCAGGCTCACTTTTACTTTCCCATAGTCTGCACCCAAGCCAGAAAGAGCGAGGCAGAGCACCGACGGTACCTGAATGAACGTGGCCAGTAAAACACAGCTCATCTCCTGCTCCAGGATGACCTTGTTCTGGCGGTTGTCGTAACAGGCAGCAATGAGTGAAGGGAACAGCACTTTGATCAGTCGAGGGTCACTGAAATACTGGAAGGGCAGCTGACAGAGCTTCTGCAGCAGTGTGGGGTGGCGGCCGACTGAACGATGACCTGCCGGAGAAAAGGATCCCCAGGTCAGCTACCGAGATGTCCCAGCCTGCCTTGTGCCACCCGTGCCCACCTCCGCCCCTCCAACAGTGTCCCCAGAAACAGGAGAACAAACGGGAGGAAAGAAAGACACCCCACTCCTTACCGGCGCTGAAAGCAAGTGAGATTCCAAGGGGAGCGGAAAGCTAGCAGTCCGTTTTTCTAATTTAAGAGAGAAGCTTCCAAAAGCTCGCTCGTCGCTTAGAAAGGATTATAACCGAGAATGAAAGGCGCGCCAATGCCGTGCGTGGAGAGGAGGATGCCCAAGAAATGGATTTGGGGTGTCCCTATAGCCCCAGACCACATGCAGGCCGAGTTCCTTTAAGCCTCCCATGCAAAGAGTTCCCTCTCCTCCCTGTCCGGCCAACTGGGCCCGGCTAAGTCCTCCAGAGCCTCGCTCCAGGGCTAGATTGCAGGTAGGTAGCTCCAGCCCAAAGGCAGGCTCATGTGTAGCCACATCTATTCTATCAGCCCTCAAAAGAAAAGAGGTGCAGTGGCGGGGCGGGGGTGGGGCGGCCCGTGGGGGAGCGGGGAAAGGTTTTGGTAAGCACAGGCTCCAGACGTCCCTTCCGAGCTCAGACCCCTTATCTGTGCTCCCATCAATACCACTGAGTCTAAAAGGAGAATTGTTTAGATAAATGAGACTGTTGTCTTGGAGCAGTCTAGGTTTACAACTGTGTACATTTTCAGAAATGGGGGCACACAATTAATGGGCTGGCAGGGAAGCCCTCCTAATTTACTCCCCAGGACCACAGGATACACTGAGCCATGTCCAGATCAGATCTGTTTCAAGTAACAATGATCAGGCCGTCTTAATATGAAAGAGCTGGGTGACCCGAAGCCTACTTCTGGGTATAGGAGGACGCGCAGAGAAGATTAGAAACACTGTAAAATCTAAGGTCAGGACTGTAAATTGTACTTGGGGAAAACCCCCACCATTTTACAGGTACACACCCAGACAGGACTGCATTCAAATTAAAACCAGAAGGACAGAGTGAAACAGCAGAGGCAGGAGAAACATAAATTACAGGGATTTACAAGTTTTCAAAGTACTTTTAACAATACTTTAAGAACACACTCTCAGATGATAATGCAGTTTGGTTTAAGAACAAAATCAACAAAGTAATAGTTCACATATTTTAGTTCAATAGCTAAAATGACATCAAAAACCTTTAGAGAATGTTGATAGGGACCTGTTAATACCTCCAAATCCAGTAGGAATTTTAAAGACTCGCAGTGTGACAATTCAACACATGACCATGTGCTGCCATTTCTGACACTTGACGAGAAAAATCTGCCCATCATCTGCTTTATTGATGAATCTTATAAACAAATATTTGCTATAAATTTGGTAGCAAAGCCCAACCATGCCTACATTAGAATATATAATACCATTATCACATGTCTCTTTTCCTGCTCTGGACAAAATTAAGAACTGTCTTTTCTTCAGAGACTTCATTACACAAATGCTATTGTTGGGACTGGAGAGCTAGGACAGTCAGTGGGTTCGGTGCTAGCTTGCACGCAGCTGACCTGGTTCAATCCCTAGCACCCCATATGGTCTCCAGAGCCCTGTCAGGAGTGATCCCTGAGCACAGAGCCAGGAGTAAGCCCTGAGCACTGCCAAGTGTGGCCCAAAAAAAGAAATAAAAAACAACAAGGAAAAAAAAAAGCTATTATTGTTAGAGTCACGGACTGAAAAGCTATTAAACTGGCGAGAGGCGGCTCAGGCACGATCGACATTCACTCAGAGAGATTCTGAGACACTTACTCAGAGCCCATGCCTGGTTGCTGGAGCACAGCTCAGGGGGAGTTAACCAGCACGTGCTGCAGGACTCCTGACCTGGGTGAGGCGAAGGGCTCCTTGGGGCGGGGTGGGGTTCAGTTGCCCAGGAGCAGAAAATGCTGAGTTTATAGAGGTCAGCGGCCGGGTAGTGAGATGATCTGCTGGAGGCCCCTGCTTTGAAGTCCCCAACCCTGCAACACACGTGCGTGATGCAGACAGGAAAGTTACCTGGCGCATGTGGTTCTAGCCGCTGGACCACCCAGGACATGGCCAGATCACAGGAGGGTGAGAGCCACATCCCACACTCTGCTGGCCATGAACCAAGAGCGCCACCTAGTCCTTTGAACCCCAAGGTAGGCACTTCAGGGACCCCCGGTTAGGAGGGTCAGGAAGGGGGCGGCATCACTCAGACTAGAGGTCCTGGCCCATGGTTGGGTGATTCTGGTGGGTTCACAGCACTCAGAAGGGACAGGTGGCAGCTGCCCATCCAGGCCAGTTTTGGAGTGGCTCCGAGGTGGCTGACGGCAGGGCTCAGGTGAGCTCATCCTTTTTACATAGTATTTTTGAAAGCCTGAAGGTCTCAGTGTCATCCTGGCGGGCTCAAGCTCCCCAGTCAATGGAAAGGCAGCAGAGACAGCCAGGGATGCCACGGTTTGGTAGAACAGATGGTCTGAGTGTCTGGAAGGGAAATTTCTCTCCCATATGCTGCATACAGCTACCCGATGGAGCTGTCGCCCACTCAGTGAGGGGCTGCTCGGCTACCCCGCCCAGGCGAAGGCTGGGGTGACTCAGAGGGGCTGGAGCGAGGCCTTGAGGCAGACCTGGCTGGGGTCAACTCTAGGCACCCCATATGGTTCCCTGAGCTCTGCCAAGAGTGATCCCTGAGCACACAGCAATGAGTAAGTCCTGAGTACCACCGGTATGGTCCCCTCAAAATCAAAATTGCAAGGTGGACATAATCCAGAGCCTGGCCCAGTCACCGGCTCCTTCTTTCAGCTCACACAGGCCAAAGCCAGCCTCAGGGGACTTACCACAGGGCCCCCTCTCCTGAGCAGGACTCCTAGCTGCACTTACGGTGGAGACAGAAGGTGGAGAGCGGGTGTGGTACCGCGAGAACCTGCCTCTCAAAAGTGATGCCCGCCTCGGGTGCCTAGCAGGGCGCCAAGGAAAACCGCAGGAGGTCAGTAATGCCCAGGTCCACAGAGACTGACACTGACCTTACCACGTGCTCTTAAGTCTGAGTCTCAAGCAGAGAGATAAGCTAGCAAGTCTGGGATCAGCTGCGACTCCTCACCCCAGCTGGCCGAGGACGATGCTCACTTGCTCTGGATTTCACAGAGGTGAGTTGATTTTTGTTTTCAAGGAGCACACCCATCAGTACTCGGGGCCGACTTCTGGCTCCACGCTCAGGGATCATTTCTGAGCGGTGCCTGGGAGACCATACGTGGCGCTGGGATAGAACTGGGTGCCTTGTCTGCTTTACTATCAGGCCTTACAAGTTTTTGTTTTAATCCTCATTGTGGTACTGTGATTTACAATGCTGTTCTACTGGTTTCATGCAAGACATCATTCCAACACCACACCCACCACCAAAGCACCCACCTCCCTCCTCCTAGATCCCAAAGGTAGCTCCTGTGCAACTCTCCTCTCCCTGCTTCACATATACACATCCACACACTCCGTTCTGTGGGCCAACTCTGCAGTTCTTTAGCTTTTGGCTATATGTTGTTCCCTTACTGTGTGTTTAAACCCCCACATGAGAGAACATGCTGTATGTCCTTCCTTTCAACCAACTTCATTCCACACAATTTTATCTTTTTTTTTAAGTTAACTTTTCATTGAAGTAACACACACACACATACACCCTATATTCTTTTTTTTTTAAAAAAAAATTAAAAAAAAATTTTTATTATACCGCCGTGAGGCATACAATTACAAAGGTGTTCATAATTGGTTCTTGGTAATACAGTATTCCAGCACCCATCCCTCCACCAGTGCCCCATTTCCACCACCAATGTACCCCACCCCTCCGCCCACCCCCAGGCTGCCTCAATAGCAGGTACCCCAGTTTCTTCTCTTTCTCTCTGTCTCTCTCTCTGTCTCTGCATCTCTCTCCCTCTTATTTTACACATTGTGGCTAGCCCTGCAGATATTTAGAGTTTATCACTTAAGTCTCTTACACCCTATATTCTTAAACCTATCAACAATTCAGGGAAGAAGGGGATTCAGAAAATGTGAAGGGTGTGCTGGAGCGATAGTACAGAGGATAGGGCTCTTGCCTTGCACGCGGCCTATCCGGTTCGATCTCCGGCATCCCATACGGTCCCCTGAGCACTCCAGGAGTGATCCCTGATTGCAGAGCCAGGAATTGCAATCAGCCAATCCCTGACTGCAGAGCCCCAAACAAAAACAAACAGAAGGGAAACATGACACAACTGGCAGTATGTGCACTAGCTCCAAGGAAAGAGGGTGGGAAGACCCAAATGTTGGCTTTTCCAAGGATTTTGGAGCAGACAAGTCGCCCTGTCTGTAGCAATGAGGACTGGTTGCCCCAGTCTTCACGCTTTCTACCAAGAGAAGCCAAGGGGGTGCGCTGACTGCAAGAGGGGACCTGAATCCTGTTAATGTTTCTGGGCACCTCCTGCATGGGGTGCAGGGGCAGCGCCAAGAGCAAAGAAGGTCCCATCCCCAACCCTCAAGTGAGGCTGCAACACGCTGGGGAGAAAGATCATCCCCAACTCTTAGGCTGCACAAAACAGGCTGTGCCTGATCCTGGGTGAGGTGATAGGGAGGGCAAGATGCTCCCTACTCAGGTGGATGCAGGAGCAATTCTGCAAGGGTCACTGTACCTGGATGACAGGGTAGGGTCTAGGCCCGGGGGTCTGGCAGGTAGAAGCAGCTATGACTTGTACAGACTGTCCCGACTGTTTGAGTTCTTCGGGCTGGGTGGCGGAGCCCACAGACACTGATTTGTCTCCTTCTGGGAGCCTGGAAGCCAGAGGGGAGTGCCAGCAGAGCTGGAACCTGGTCTGGGTGGTCTTTCTGGATGGCAGCCAGCCTGGCTGCTGGGATCCTGGCGCCTTTCCAGGTGGAGGGCCCAGGAAGGCGCCCTTTCTTCTCCCAGGGAGGCATCCTCTTTCTTCTTTTTCTTCTCTCCCTCGCTTTACGCATCTGCCCCTTCTGAGCGCATCTCACCTCAAGCACCTCCGAAAAGCTCTGACTGTGGGGCGGAGCAATAGTCCAGCAGGTAGGGCATTTGCCTTGCATGTGGCCTACCCAGGTTCCATCCCCGCATCCCATATGGTCCCCCATGCAGTGCCAGAAGTAATTCCTGAGAGCAGAGACAGGAGTAACCCCTGAGCATCGCTGGGTGTGACCCAAAAAAAAAAAAAAAACTCTGACTTTGGCTACGTGGGCTGGAGGGGATGAGGCTGAGTGGAGCCAGGAGGAAAGGGACGGGCACAGAAGGAGCTCTCTGATGTGTGGGGTACAAAGAAGCAGGGACAGGGAATAACGAATGGCCCAAGCAACAGAATCTGAGTAGAGCACAGAACTGAGCTTGCTTTGGTGGGGGGCTGAGCTGGAGGGAAAAGGACACACTGAAGAGTGCTGGAATGTTGTATCCACACAACCCTGACATTGACAGAACTGTTAATCATGACTTAAATAAAACAAACAAAATGAAATCAAAAAGCTCTAAGTATAGTCAACTGGGGGAACCATCCAAGAGAGGAATTTTTGGACTATGCAGGAGGCAGGTGGGGGAGAACCCCAAAATCCAGTCCTCATTGCAGCACTATCTGATTCTTCTGTTTTAAAAATAATGTTTGTTTTGTTTTTGGGCCACAACCAGTGATGCCCAGGCGTTACTCCTGGCTCTGCACTCAGAAGTCACTTCTGGCGGTGCTCAGGAGACAATATAGGATGCCGGGGATTGAATCTGGGCCGGCTGTATACAAAGCAAGTGACCTACGGGGTACTATCGCTCAGGCCCCAACCTGATCCTTCTTTACTCCTGGGCAGAGGCTGTCTCACTGGCCTTATATATTTCAGAGCTGAGTTGCTTTTCCTGGGTCACTGGTCTCTAGTGGTCCTAAGGCCTAAACTGCAGGCTCAGGAGACCTGGGTTCTGGTTCATTAACCACTGTGAGCCTACAAGATCCTTTATAAAATGGGATTGGACAGCTGCCTCTGGGGCTCAGGTAAGAATCAGGGCAGCTGGTGTGCAGAGCACTAGGTGAAGAACAACGCGAATGACGTGTGTAGGGTCCACTCGCCAGATCTGCTGCCTGCAGGATATGGCGTCCATACCCTTAAGGAACCAGAAGCACTTTCCCAGCATGGGGCCCAGTGAATGTTTCCCACGCCCACCTCCATCTTTCCATAAGGGCGGCTGGTTAGAGCAGGAGTCTGGCAACACCAGGCCAGGCTCTGTGGCCAGGAAACACCGCCAGCTAAGCTCCACACCATCTGGGACACCGTGGAGGTTTCCTAGCTCTGGCCCACAGAGCATAGATCTGAGTGAACAGGCTGGGGATACCCGCCCAGATCTTGAGGTGCAGGGGGGGGGGGGTGGAGGCACTGGTAGGAAGTGCATTCTGACAGCTCTGAGAAGAAAATCCCAGCATGGGTATCTTCCAAGAAACAGAGGTAAGGGGGTGCCGAAACAAGAGGTTCCGGTTACTTTGTGTGCAGCGCGCACTGTGTGTGTGTGTGTGTGTGTGTGTGTGTGTGTGTGTGTAGGGGGAGGGTGGGAGGACGGAGGCTTTGTCTACAACTTGTCAATCTGCAAACAGAGCAGGTTGGGCCAAAGCTAACAGCAGGGAGGGTATTGTAGGCTCTGGATTCAGCCCCCGGGATGATCTTCCCTTACCGCACTTAAGGAAATTCTTCCCCAGGCAGCACCAGCCAGAGGCAGTGCCTTTTTCTCAACCCACAGACGTGCCTGTAGAGCAGAGCCCTAAGCCCTAAGTATGTGCAGCTTCAGCTCTGGTTCCAGAAGGCGGGGAACTGGCCCTGCAGGGAGGTGGGGGTGGGAGGCACCACAAAGTGTGAGAATGAACGGATCTGCATGGAGAGATTCGCCTCTGTCTGGCTTGGGGGGGAGAAGCAAACCTCACCTGCTCTCTGCCTCGCCGGTCCCCACACTAGATGCGATTAGATCTGCGTATCTGGCTCCGATTATGCCCCAGCTCCCCAATTCATATGCTGGGATCCCAACCTCTAATGTGCCAGCTCAGGGTCCTTAGAAAGGAGATAAGGAATGAGATCTCATTCCACCACCTAAGAGTGAGTGGTCAGCATCCTGGAAGGGGGGCCTCCCTGAAACAGCCTGGGCTGGCACCCTGGTCTTGGACTTGAGAATGGGCCAGGACTCATCTCTATCACGCCTGAGCCAGCAGACTTCCTTCCTGTGCTGCTTTGCAGCTGCAGCCTGAGCTGACCGAGCCATCACTCAAGGAGGGTGGTGGTGGGGGTGGATAATGGGATAAAATATTTGTATCATAGAAGGAAGTTGGGCTCGGGTCCTCACACTCCCTAAAACAGAGTGTTCTGGAAGAGAAGGGGGCAATGGGGTAAGCATAAGAGTCTTCTCAGCAGCAGTGAAGGGACCCAGCATAAGCCACGCTCAGAGCTGCAGCTGCCTTCAGTCCAGAGCAAGCCTGCCACTGGCCCAGAGCTCCCACGAGTCTGTGGCGTCTCCCTGTTTTGGAGGGGACACCTGGCAGTGCTCAGTCTACTCCTGGTTCTGTATTCAGGAACGGCCCTGATGGTGCTCAGAGGATCATACACAGCTTCAGGGGCTAACAAGCAGCACCTTAAGCCTTTTATTATCTCTCTGGCCCTGTCTACACCCCTCCCCCCCCACACCGGGTAGTGCTCAGCACTTTTGGAGGGAACCCTCTGGTCAGTGGTTGGGAAAATTGGAAATAATTGTGGTTGGAAGTTGCAATGGTGGTGGGTTTGGGGTTGAATATCAAATATTTGTAAGAAATTAACATGAACAACTTTGTTAAAAAGTTGAGAAGCCCACTATGTTTAATAAGTTCAATAAGTGAAAGCAGTAACACAGGTGGTCCAAATTGCACGAACAGCTCAGTAAAAAGGTCATGACTTTAGCAATACCATTTCAAGATGTATGTTGTAATAAGCAATATAATTAGTGCCTTCTAAGGGAGCAGACATGGGGGGTGGAAAACGAGGGCATATTGGTGGTGGGACTGGTGTTGGAATACTGAACTCTATACTGTGAACAACTCTGTAAATCATGGTGTTTAAATAAAGTTTAAAAAGTAAAAAAAAAGGAGAATCCCTCTGATTTCCTTGGTGGGCTAGGGAAACCAGAGGGGTGCAAGGGATGGAACCTGGGTTGGTTGCATGCAAGGCAAGCGCCCTACTAGCTCTACCACTTTGGCTCCACGATTACACTCTTTATAAAACCTACAGTTTAAAGTTTTGTCCCAGGACCTGGTGGAATGGGGCATGGGAAATTCCTGACCCTGAATATTGGCTCTCTGTTCCCCTCCTATGCTCCCCCAGGGCCAGCAGAACCCGAGGCCACCCCCTTCCTGTGCAGACGGGGGTGCTGTGTCCCTAGGCTTGAGCTCATTCCCCCACCTGGCCTGAAGCCAGCTTCTTGCACGACTCTGCCAGCCCAGATGAAGACGAGGATGAGGATGACATCCTGCCATTGTAAACAAACGAAACCAACCGACATTCACAGATTAAACCAACACAAAAGGGCCTTTCTTCCAAAACCTATATTCTGCTTGGCGGGGATCAAGTAACCAACTCTTGGCTCTCTGCTGGGCTGCGCTAAGGGTTTCTCAAATGATCATATGTAAGAACTTGAGAGAGAGGAACGGTTTAGGGATGGGACAAGACTCTAGTGGTAAAGTGAGGGGACATGTGACCTAAGTGGGCCCTGACTGGTGGTCTTGTAGTCTGAGTGGACTTCCGGGTTCCGAGTGCTGCAAATTTGGTCTTAGGTTTCAGAAACAAACGCCATCCTTGTAAAACACTCAGTGATGAGCTGCGGTATGGTCTGCGGGGCTTTCCCCAACAGTCATGTTTAAGGAAGGACAAAGGGAATGAGCTGGAGGAAGGGCGTGGAGAGGCCCTGAGTTAGGCCCACAAACACTGCTGGTCTGGGGACCAAGTGTGGGCTTCACAGATGTAACATGACATTGGCCACGCTCACTCCACGGGGTCAGAGAGAGCAGCCGGAAGGCCTGTGGTGAGGTCATCCTGATGTACAAGTGGACACTGGCCCAATTCCTCGCTCTCCGAGGGTCCCTTCCTGCCAACTTTTCCATCTGGAATGGACTGAGAGCCAGGATGTGATCAACCAGGCACCTGGGCAGGCAGTGGAGTCTGCCCATCAGTTACTGACTGATCACACTGTGGCGGGAGGGGGACAGCACTGGGGCTGCAGGCTAGAGTCATCCCTGCCCTCACAGAGAAGCTGGCCTTGCCCAAACACTTGCCCGTTCCTCATGGGGCCATCCCTGCCAGCCCTGACTCAGTCTTCCAGTTCACATTTCAGAAGTGAGGCTAATGAAAGTGGTTTTCTGGTCTACAGCAGGCTGAAATTAGCAAATTCAAAGGAGACTTCTGGAGACAGGAGAATTGACAACAGGAAGAAGCATTCACTAAGACTAGTGAATGCCGGGGCTGGAGCAACAGTACAGTGGGTAGGGCTCTCTCCTTGCAGGCAGCAGACCTGAATTTGATCTCTGAGCACCACCAGGAGTGATTCCTGAGTGCAGGGCCAGGAGTAAGCTCTGAGCATCACCAGGCATGGCTCCAAAACAGAACAAACAGACAGAAGAAAAAAAAGACTAATGAATGTGGGTGGGAATACAATTATTATTGTTTATGCTCAGGGATCACTCTTGACAGGGCTTGGGGAATGCTCTGTAGGGCTGGAGGTCCAATCCTGAGTGGCTGCATGTAAAGCAAGCATCTTCCTCACTGTACTCTCTCCAGCCCTGGGAGTGAAGTTATTTTGAACAGAAGTGATAGTCGAAAAGCTGCTGAAATCATGTGATATCTGAGTAATTACTCCTCTTTTCCCAGTTGGTCCTGAGAGCCGACTGGAACTGCAGCTGTATATAAATTGTAGTTTCTTTGGAGGGGGTGCTTCAAGTGGTGTTCAGGGAGGTGGGGTGGGGGAGCCCCACCCTGGCAACACTCAGTCAACTGGGCTGGTGGTTCAACACAAGGGCTCAAGCATATGATGCTGCTCAGGCCCTGCAGTGCTGGGGCTCACCAGGGTCACCCCAGCGATGGTTAGCCCTCCCGGCCACACCCTACCCTGTGATGCTCAGCAAACCATGAAGTACCGTGGAGTGAATCCAGCTCGCTTACTTGCAGTGTGCACACTCTCACCACTCTACTATCCCCTGGCTCCTGGATTGTGGGCCTAGTTCCTGACTATACCAATATGCTTTTTCTACTTTATATTCTACATAATACTCCATACTTTAAAAATCTGCCTCCAAATACACCAAGATGTACTCAGTTTCCTAACTCTGTGGTAGGTACTCATTTCTTAAAGCATCAACAACTATTTTAAGGTACTAAGAAGGAAGGAAACTATAATGCTTTAGGACTATTAACAACTAGATAATGCTATAGAAAAATCATGTTGAAAAGGTAAATTGGGTCACCTGCAAAATTCACTTATATGGTAACATTAGCTTGACCATACCAAGGCCATGATGAGAACAATTGCTCTGAAATCAGGTTGGAGAGAAAGTACAGTGGGTAGGGCACTTGCCTTGCATATGGCTGACCTGGGTTCCATCCCTGGCATCCCATATGATCCCCTGAACACCACAGGGAGTGATTCCTAAATGCAGAGCCAGGAGTAAGCCCTGAACACCATTAGGTGTGGCCCTCAAACCAAAAAATAATTAAAATAAAATAAGAGAAATAAATGAAAAGAGGTTCTGTAGCAGTAAACTAGCCCCTCCCAAACCAGCGTATCTATCTCTTTATCTACTTCCCTCCAACAGCCCATCAATGTTTCTCTCATGGTCCCCCATCTACTTCAGACACAACCAACGTGCCCCCAGTCAACAACTTGCTCTCCTGAAACAACCTGCATTCAAGAAAACAAACAAAACAAAAGATGGCCAAGTGGCTTCACATAATTATATTGTAAATCCTGCCCATTTTGCTATGACCTAATTGTTCTCCTGAAACTTCCCCTTACTTAGGAAGAACTCCATCTGCAGTCTTAGAAGGGTTAATATCCAGGATCTATCAGGCACTGGTAGAACTACACAAGAAGAAAACAGTCAACCCCATCAATAAACGGGAGAAGAAATGAACAGAAACTTTGACAAGGAAGAAATTCGAATGGCCAAAAGGTATATGAAAAAGTGCTCACCATCACTAATCATCAGAGATGCAAATCAAAAACAGCAATGAGATATCTTCTCACACCACAAAGACTGGCACACATCCAAAAGAGCAAGAACAACAAGTGCTGGCGTGGATGCGGGAGAAAGGGGTTCTCATTCATCATTGTTGGTGGGAATGTTGACTGGTACAGCACATTCCTCCAAAAACTAGAAATTGGGCTCCCATTTGACCTGACCCAGCCATACCCACTCCTGGGAATATACCCTGGGAAGCCAAAAACAGAGCAGAAATACCATCTACATTCATAGTAGCACGTCTACGCTCATAGCAGCACTATTCACAATAGCCAGAATCTGGAAAAACCAGAGTGCCCGAGAACAGACGACTGGATTATTACACTGTGGTACTCTATACAATGGAATACTATGCAGCTATTAGGAAAAACAAAGTCATGAAATTTTGAAATTTACCTATAAATGGATGGACATGGAGATAATCATGCTGAGTGAAATTAGCCAGAGGGAAAAGGACAGATATAGAATGACTGCATTTACTTGCGGAAATTAAAAAAAATAGTATGATACCAATATCCAAGGCCAAGCAAAACATGCATCAGGAGGTCTTGTCAATGGGTTGAATCTACCACAAGTGTGTGAAGGTCAGAGGTTAGGTAAGATAGAGAAAGAGAAAGGAACAGTGTACTAGTAATTGTTGGAAATGATTATACCAGCGTAGAACTGAGCACTGAATGTAGGCAAAGGGATATACATGATAACCTCTAAATGTATTGTAAGCCACAATGTGTAAGAGAAAGTGAGAGAGAGAGAGAGAGAGAGAGAGAGAGAGAGAGAGGCAAAGTGGGGGAGGGGGAGGGGAGGAAATTAGGGGGACACTGGCGGTGGGAAATGTCCACTGGTGGAGGGATGGGTGCTGGAACATTGTGTGACTGAAACCCAAACATGAACATCTTTGTAACTGTATATCTCATAGTGGTATAATAAAAAATTGAAAAAGGAAAGCTTTGCATCTCGCTCCATCCATCCATCCATCCATCCACCCACCCACCCACCCACCCACCCACCCACCCACCCACCCACCCACCCACCCACCCACCCATCCATCCATCCATCCATCCATCCATCCATCCATCCATCCATCCATCCATCCATCCATCCATCCATCCATCCATCCATCATCCACCCACCCACCCACCTATTTTTTGGCCTTCGTGTAGTCGTGTTTGGGGCCTTCTGAGGCAACAGGGATAGAACAGGGTTGGCTGCATGCCTGGCAAGCACTTTCCCTGCTGTCCTATCTTGTTTTGTTCACTTTCTCCTCCCCTTAGAATATTTTCTAGCACATTTCTGAACACTGACCACATTTCTAAAGCTGAGACCCCTGGTTTGCTGTGTACCAGATCCACAGGCAGCTGCGAAGGTGCTCACAGATACACGTGAGTTCCCAGGTCAAGGCTTTAAGTTTTTGGGGGCTGGGGCGCTGTGTCTTTTCTCTCCTGCAGTCCCCTGCTGTCTGACAAGCAGCACAGTCAGTCTCTGACAGAGGCAAGAGCTTAGTAACCGCCAACCCAGCAGTCCCAGAAGTACCCCCAGGGTGCTGGCCCCAAGTCCGGAGGCCTCAGCTGACACCAAGTTTGAGTTTTGTAAGAACATCTGGCTGGGCCTTCGGCTAGCACTGCAGCCTCTTGGCACAACTGCAGAGAGAGCAAGGGCAGGGCCAGCCAGGGTCATGTCCCTCAGCAAGCCTTGCGACCGAGTCTGTCAAGCCTGTGGCCAAGCTGGCGCCCGGGGTCCGTGCAGCAGAGGATGGCATTAGACACGACATACACAGTTAAACCTCGGGGGAAATTCTTTGTGCTAAGGGATTCCTGTCCCACCCCCAATCTCCTGTCTTTTCTTATGAGACAAGATGTCCTCAACAGAAGGGCAAAAATAGGTGTCTAGACATCTAAATTCACTAAAAGAGACAGCCGGGAGAGTGTAAATCATTTGAACAAAGAATATTTTTCTAGCAGGGCAGAAACAAAATTGTCTCTGCATTCCTCTCTGCAAAACTGGTCCTGCTGCAAGACAAGCAAGGGAGGTGGTCACTGTGACGGCCAGGCCCCAGTGTCAGATGCGGGTCCTGCACCCGGCGGCCTGGGGCACAAGGCAGGGAGGCGGAGGCCAATGACCTCGAGGCGTCCCGTAAAGAAAACAGGGTTTCCCCACTGACACCTTGTTTCTCCAAGCAGACGCTGGTGGGTAGAGGAGGGAGGGAGGAAAAAGGGGCTCTACTGAAATACCTCGGGAGACGAGAGTTTGAAGTGTCTGTCCACATGCATAAGCCAGTCAGATTTCCCAGCAGAGAAGCACACCGACACTTTGGGTTCAGCGAGGGAGCCACACACAGTCCTCTCCTCCCGAATGTGCTTGGGCCGAAAGGCAGGGTTTCAAGGCCGAGATTAAACGCAGAGAACGCAGAGACCGTGGCACCTTAGGAGGGAGGCGGGAGGGGCTGTGAGCACTAGCCTTCTTTGCCGTGGGGTGCGCCTCTGAAAGGAAGGAGCAAGGAGGAGGAGCAGAAGGTTCAAGCCAGGCCTGGTCTCACTCCTCAGGCTTTGGAAACCAGGGGATCCGAGGGATACTTTGGGTGCCAGTGACCATCTCTGTCCAGAAGACCCCACAGCACTATTCTTTGCTTCCAGGGGAAAGGGCTGTGTACTGGGAGCCACTGGCACAGTGGGCAAAAGGAAAGAGTGTATGTGTGTGTGGGGGGGGGAAGAGGGACCAGGGGCCGGGCAGCCCTACTCCTTAAACACCCCTCTGTATCCACGGAGGAGGAAAACAGCTCCCCAGAACAGGACACCTGCTCACGGCCCAGCAAGGGTATCCTGACCTGCTTCCTGTGTGGCCTCTCTGCACGGGGACCCTGAGCACTGCACCCTGCCAGTAGCGCCAAGGGGCTCCCTTCTTGGCTCCAAGGGGCACACATGTGTCCCCCGTGCCACATGTGGCACACAGCTCCTGTTTGCTTTTTTAGGGGGCCACACCTGGCAGTGCTCAGGGCTTACTCTTCGCTCTCTGTGCTCAGGGATCACTCCTGGTGGGTTTGGAGGACCCAGTGGAGTGCTGGAGATCAAACCCGATTCAACTGTGTGCAAGGCAAGTGCCCCTATGGCTGTACCATGGCTCGACCCCCACCGCTGCCAGAGGCACGAGCCTGTTTCTCCATCCTGAGCCCTCACCTCCAGGCTTGGTGAGAGGGCACCAGTGGCGGGCAGTTCTAAGCTGGCCAGGCTGCCTCCCATGCCAGTCCTGGGATCCCAGGTCTCTCTGAGACCTGCAGTATCTTTCCTACCCCGGCCCTGGAGAGTCCCCTTCCCTTCCCTCCCACACCCCCAACTCAGCACTCCCTCCCCTGTGCTCTGAGAGCAACCTCCAGCAGAGACTTCAGTCTGGGTGTGTACGTGGAGAGGGCTTGGCAGGGGTGGGAGGCAGCAATGACAAATGCCACAGAGCACAGATATGCCACACAGGCTCCGGGTTCTTCCTGGCAGGAGGACTCGGGCCAACCTGCATCACCACTAGCTTCTGGGAGCTGGGCAAGTGAGGATTACAAGCCCTGGGCTGAGGCTGCTGTACTTTCTGGCCACGCCACTGCAGCGGCCGGAACGAACGTGTGCGGATGCATTCCTCAGAGCACTTATGGGCTCCCCAGCCCTGGTCTATGACAATTTTATTTAATCATAAAAATATAATAGTAGTCAAGTCTTTTTTGTAGTTCCAGTTTACTGCTTTCTCAAGTGAAATAAATGGTCTCTCAGATTTCTCTTGCTTTCATCTCTCTGCTCTAAGTATGGTAGGATAAGGTTCCAATTAAGGCCCATTAAAGGTTCACATTGATTCATGTGCCCCGTTTCCCCGTGTCTCCTCCCGACACAGTCTCAGTGCACCTCTGGCTTATCTCTGGGGAGGGTTTTCCGTTCTGCTGTTGCCTGAGAGAGAAGGATTTGGGTGTGAGGTCCCCTGCCTCCCTCTGCAGCCCTGGGTGATGAGTGGAGATTCCCCCCGCCTGCCTTCAGATGGAGCAGATGCTCCTCTCCCGGCGGGTATGCCCAGCTGGACAAGGCTTCGGTCCTGTGGGAGCTGGCCTCTGGGAGAGGCAGCATGACCCTCCCACCCCACTGGGGTGCAGTGTCAGGGCAGCAGGTGGAGCAGCAGCCCCGAGACCCCCTGTACGAGAAGCCCACGGAGTTTCTCCATCTTTGGGGCCTGCTAGAACGCCGCAGGTCGGGGTGCACAGGCTGTCTCCCAATTTCCCAGCAGATGGGAAGACAGGCTCGACAGCAGAGATGGCCCATCTTGTGCGGTATCAAGTGTCAGGCACAGCGAGTGGCTCCTGTGGGGCTCGAGTAGAGGCTAGAGACGGAAGGCTAGCCGAAGGCAGTCATGTGGTCAGGTCAGCACCATGGCTCACATCTGCTCTGGCCCAGGCGATGTGCTAATGGCTATTGTGCAAGAACCCGGCTGTGAGCACAACACTTTGAGCAGTGGGAATGTTACCCACTTTACAGATACGAAAACTGGAAGACAGGGGTTTG
Source organism: Cryptotis parvus (assembly GCA_021461705.1). NCBI lineage: Eukaryota > Metazoa > Chordata > Mammalia > Eulipotyphla > Soricidae > Cryptotis > Cryptotis parvus. The sequence continues at coordinate 45,470 of JAJIBD010003595.1, forward strand.
CCCAGGATTACAAAGCTGGGGAGGGGGCTAGGAGGCGGCGACAGTTGGGATCAGAACTGAGCCTCCAGGTGCCAGAGCCTTACACTTCTCTCTGAGTCACTTCAGACTGCGACCAAGACAAGCCCCTGGGTTCTGTGGGGAGGCGTGTCAGGCCTGGATGGCAGGCCAGTGCCCACTGGAGTTATATGTGAAAAGGCAAGAATATTTGAATATCTGCTTTATTTCTATTTTGGGGGCTTTATTTGTGCCACACCTGGAAGTACTCAGGGCTTACTCCTGGCTGCTCTAAGCCCAGGGATCACTCCTGGCAGTGCTTGAGGAATCGTGTGCGGGGGGGGATCAAACCTGGACCAGCAGTGCCCTCCCAACTGTGCTATCTCTCGGGTTCCTGAAGAATATGTTTTGGTTTGGTTTTCTTTTTTGGACCACACCTGGCGATGCTCAGGGGTTATTCCTGCTGCTTTACTCAGCAATTACTCCTGACGGTGCTCAGGGGATCCTATGGGATGTTGGGGATCAAATCCTGGTTGGCTGGTTGAAAAAGCAACTGCCCTAACTACTGTACTATCATTCCAGTCCCCCTAAAGAATACCTTAAAATGCTCTCATGAAAAATAAAATGCTCTCACAAAATATGCTACTAAAACAAATGAGTTGGGATTAGATCTTCCCCACAGTGCACAATTCCTTAGAGTGCACTTCCTTTGTTTCAGAAAGCCCTTAAAAATATTCACCAAACGTGTTTCGGAGCTGCGCAGCCACATCAAGGCCCAGCGAGCACCTGCTCCCCTATCTGAGAGCCACATAAAAGCCGGGCCCGGGCCATAAGGGCCTTCTATTATTCTCGGCACCCAGGAAGGCTGGACGTGCAGGCCTTTGATTTCTGGGGAGAGGGACACTCAGTGGGTTGTCCATTTGCCTTGCATGCTGCTGACCCAGGTTCCATCCCTGGCACCCCCTATGGTTTCTGAAGCCTTCCAGGGGTGATGCTTGAGTGCAGAGTCAGGAGTAACTCCTGAGCACTGCTGAGTGTGACCTAAAGTCAAAAAGATTTTTTAATTAGTGCTATTTCCTTTCAGAAGAGCATTCCAAGAGATGCTCAAGAGGGCCAAGAAGTTATATCAGTGGGTCTCTGTGACCTGGGCTAAAGGGCGGGCCTGAGGATGGGCGGAAGGTACCTTTCCCAGGTAAGGCCTCCATAGGCACCTTCCTCTGTTCCTCTGGAGCTCCTGGCTCAGTGTGGAGGGAGAGAGGAGAGAGAGAAGAGAGAGAGAGAGAGAGAGAGAGGGAGAAAGGAGAGAGAGAGAGAGAGAGAGAGAGAGAGAGAGAGAGAGAGAGAGAGAGAGAGAGAGAGAGAGAGAGAGAGAGCAAGCTGGGGATGAACACGTGGAAATTCAAACTCCCCTTTGTGCAGAAACCCACCAGAGGTGAGGGAAGAGAAAGATGTCTCCTATTCTCTGAGGTTGGTGACCTGCAACATAGTAAACTCCAAGTGCCTGCTGGTAAATCCAGCTACTCCAACACCATCCAGGTCACGCTTAGGAGTCTTAAATATGCAGGCAGGAGTAATTTTGAATTAGGAAATAAATTTACAGTTCCCTTTTGGGGGCAATCTTGCTCATCTAGGAGTGACTCCAAAATGATGATGCTGTTGAATTCCTAGGCATCTCCAGAGATATGATGCATTTAAATTTTCTGAACTTTGTTTTTGGGTCACACTTGGGGTTAGCTCTGCACTCAGGGATCAGTCCTTGGGGGCTCAGGACCATAAGGGATGCTGAGGATAGAACCTGGGTCAGACTTGCGTAAGGCAAACAACCTGCCTGCTGTACTACTGCTCTGGCAGGCACTGTAACTGCGTGTGACTGTCACACAGAGAAAACAGGGCTGCCCGTGAAAGAAGGCGCTGCCAGCTGGAGTACAAACACGCTCCAAGGGGCTGGTGGAATTTACCTAGAGGGTGGGACCCAGGGACACCAGCCTCTGAGGAAAACAGAGCCAAGTCCAGAGTGTCTGAGCAGGAACGACACCGCAAATAAAACTCTCAAAGCTGGAACCGGTTTGGGGGGGGAGGGAAATGCCACTTTCTCTTTTTAAAATTAATTTTTTTCCAGCAAGGCAATACTGGTAAACATGTCAATGTGTCTGTGCTTTGGGTGCAGTGTTGGAGCACCTAAATGCCACTCTTGAAACAACTGCTCCCTCACCTGCAGATGGCCCACAACTGGAACTGTGTGTGTGTGTGTGTGTGTGTGTGTGTGTGTGTGCACGTGCGTGCTTGCAGTGGAAACCATCTGGGATGAGGACAATGGACCCATCTCAGCAACCTCTGCTCGTTCAACGTGTCTGGCAAAGGCAACCCACGGAAAAAGCCCTGAGAGGTGGGTCACACAACTGGGATGGCCCAGAGCTGAACAAAAGTGTCAGGGGACACTTGGGGCCAGAGCAGGGAGGGCCGCGCCCTTGGATGCTCAGGGACCTGTCTGCAGAGAAGCTGTGGGGAGGGCAGTCCCCGGCTCTGGCTTTTAGCTGTCACCTGAGACTTTGGCTCTGGGAGTTGGAATCTCTGGGGTGTTTCCACAGGAAAAAGTCAGCCAGCAAAATGAATATGTGACGTGCTTATTTCCCATGCCGGCATAGGCGGGCTGTTGAATCATCTGTCACTGGAGTTAATTTAATTATCAGACCACATTTAATTATCCAATATAAAATGTAAATAAAATGAAGGAGCGACAGCATATACTAATTATGTTCATTATCATAATTAAATGGGAAGGAGTTTGGAAAGATCATGAAGGGGCCATAAAATACTGGGGAGGTAGGACTTTTAATTAAAACAACAACAACAACAAAACAGGTCCTTTTAATTAGAAAACTGCAACCCTACAGAAAAGAGATGACTGGTTTTATGAGGATGGGCCATTATTTCTAAGATCTCGGTTTCTCTTCTGAAGCCATCCCCTGTGGCTGGGGCTCAGCCCCTCTAGTTAATAGACTAAATGGTGGCAAACACAAAGTGTCAATCCTTTATGCAAAGCAGCCTTCCTTGTAAAAGGGCCTCAAGTTGCTGCAGGAGTCAGAGTCTCCAGCCAGAGACCAGGGCTGTGGTTTCCCCAGGAGGCAGGGAGCAGCCCCACAGACAAACAGGCCCTGCAAATGTTCCTCTGGCTAATGACACAGAAACATTAAATAAATTGAGCATCACAATTTGTCCTCTGAAAGCCCCGATTCAGGGAAAGCGGCTTCAGGTTAAATAAATTCAATTTTAACCCTCCTCCCATGCCCCCAATAGTGAGGAGGAACGGCGTGGTCTGAGCTGCCTTCAGGGAGGCCGGTCACCATTCCTTGCCTGGACAATCCTTCCCCTCCTCTGAGCCTCAGTTTATCCACCAAGAAGATGAGAGAGGTGCGCTGGCTCTCTCAGAGCCCCTTTCCCAGAATCCACAGATGTGAGAGTGGAGCTGGGTGAGGGCTGAAAAACGGCAGTTACTGATCCCTGTGGAAAACGCTCCCTGGGCCAATTACTGGACTTGGGAGGAGCAGCGAGGGAGGGGCTGGAGAAGTTATAGTCCAGCGGGGAGGGTGTTTGCCTTGCAAGTGGTTGACCTGGGTTCGATCCCCAGCATCCCATATGGTCCCGGGAGCACCACCAGGAGTAATTCCTGAGTGCAGAGCCAGGAGGACCCCCTGAGCATCACCGGGTATGACCCAAAAAAGACCAAAAAAAAAAAAAAAAAAAACCAGCAGCAAGGGAACTTAAAGTAGCAAGTTCTTAAAGCAACAGTAAATAATAAGTCTATGTAGTTATGAATTCGCTTTCCCAAGTTCTACTGGGAGAACAGATGAGTTCTCCCCTCAGCAAGAGGGTGGCAGGCCCCCTCCCTCTGACCTCGCCTCTTCCCCTGCCCTTGTCTTGCACCCCAGCAGCACGGAGGGAGCCCAGGCGCCAGCTGGAAGCTCAGCCCCAGGAGCTGTTCAAACAGCCATACTAACACGGGGGTCACAAACACCAGGCCCTTGACCCTTATCTGCACGACTCTGCTCCAGCAGCTGTCAAAGGGCAGCCTCTATTAATACGGGAGCCACAGCGTGGCCTGGCCGCTTATGACGCCAAAAAGATGATGAGAGCATGTGGAGAAGCTGCAGAATGACTCAGGGTCCTCATGAGTGTGATTCTGCATTTTCGGACTCAGGCTGGGCCACAGAGAGAGCATAGTGGGGTAGGGCACCTGCCTTGCACACAGCGACCCGGCTTCAATCCCTGGCACTACATATCGGACTCCCGAGCACCGCCAGGAGTGATCCCTGAGTGCAGAGCCAGGAGTAATCCCTTTGAGCATCCCATAAACAAACCTCACATTCAGGCAGAGCTTACAGGAAGACCGTATGTAGTACGCCACTCATTCACTTAAAATGTCTTATTTTTCATAGGGGAATATATAAGTGTATATAAGGTACAACCTGCCTTTTCAAGCCTAGAACCAGTGGCACAGAGTCAGTCTGTGTCTTCCTACTACCCGCTTCCAGAATATATCCACCCCTCCTTGTCTAGTCAAAGATTCATGGAGCAGGAGCTTTATGGAGGTACTAAAGAGCCCCCCACCCTCACCCCCTACTTACTGAAAAGAAAAGAAGAAAAAGAGATGCTCAGATCTCAAAAGGGATAAAGACGTGTTTGGAACAGAGCCAAGGTTAGCGTCGGGCCTTCTGGCTGCCCGCTCTGGACACACGCTGTTAGTGACACAACCATTCCCAGGACCTCCGAGGGCCCGAGATCCATGCCCCAGAACTGCCTAGTCAGTACGCAGGGGTGCGGCTGGTGATATGCTCTCCTGATGGACTCTCTCAGTGAAGGGGTCCCTTCTTCCATGCACCCTGACACACAACTCAGACCAGACCAGTACGAGATGGACCCACTGACCCAGGAAGCAATCAATACTGAGTTGGATTAGCGCAAGACCTGGGTCCCAGTCTTGATTTTTTAGCAACTCATTTTCTGGGGTCGGGGGTGCAGTGTTCCAGGGTCAAACTGCAATGCTAGCGATCAAACCTGGGGTTCCCACAATGCAAAGCAGGAATGCCAGTCCTTTGGGGCTGTCTCTCCACTGGCCCCTTTTAGCAATTCTTATTATTGTTTTGGGGTTAATAGTAAGCACTTGGCAATGCTCAGAGGTTACTCTTGACTCTGCACTCAGGAATCACTCCTGGAGATACTCGGAAACCATATGGGATGCCAAACCCGAGTTGGCCGCATATGCGCAAAGCAAGTGCCTTACCTGCTGTACTATTTCTCCGCCCCCCTCTTAGCAATTCTCTATGGCCCTCCACATTTCTGAATCTCGACTCCACACTGCCTGTGAGGTAGGACTCGCACCTGCACTTACCACTACACTGACTGTACTACTGAGGTCCAAGAGGGGAAGAGAATGGGTGAAGAGTTAAATAAAGCCTCCTACCAAGGTGGGGAGGGGGTCCTGAGCATCAGCGTCTCCATTTGGGGCAGGTCCCGGTGTTGGACCGTGACCATCATTCCCGCCATCCTTTTAGTCCTTCTCTCCATCATGCTGTTTCCTCAGAGACAGAGGTCTAGCACCGGCCTCCTGGCTGAGCTGCCCCACTGATCTCCACTCCGGAAGCGGATGTCCAACTTCACCTGCAGTTCTTCTGGGAGGCAAGGTGCCGGCACAGAAGGTCTGGCTTTTTCACTTTTCTAATCTCTTCCTTGGAGTGAGCTCTCCTCTCGACAATGAGCTCTAAAACAGTCTCTAAACCTTTTTCTTCCCCACTGACAAAGCCTTAAGGTGGGTCTGTCTCCAGCTTAGTGGCTCCGTGCTCTCTGCCCACAGATGAGAAGCTTCTTCCTGCCCCAGCAAGCCTGGCCCCTGTCTGTGCCCTCAGCTAAGTCAGTTTGAACATGCCACCTCCCAAAACCAGTTCCTCCGACCCTTACTCCCCACTCATTCCCATGAGCTCAGATACTCAGAGCGTGTGTTTCATTGGCAGGGAGTGGATTAGCCTGTGATCTGCCTTTAGCAGAAACAGTCTCTGAAATCTCACATGCTTCTGAATGTAGCGAGTTCATCACTAGAGAACTGGTTTTAAACAAAACGTTTCAAACCATTCCAATGCACAAATATGCTGAAGGCACTAACATTTGGTTGCAGAAATGTGCACACAGCACAGTATCACACAGGGCACATTGCTTTTTTTTTTCTTTTGGTCACACCCAGTGATGCTCAGGGGTTACTCCTGGCTCTTTTTTTTTTTTTTTTTTTTTTTGCTTTTTGGGTCACACCTGGCAATGCTCAGGGGTTACTCCTGGCTCTGCACTCAGGAATTACTCTTGGTGGTGCCTCAGGGGATCATATGGGATGCCGGGGATCGAACCTGGGTCGGCCGTACAAGGCAAATGCCTTACCCGCTGGACTATCACTCCAGCCCCTACTCCTGGCTCTTTGCTCAGGATTACTCCTGGCAGTGCTCGGGGATCATGTGGGATGCTGGAGATTGAACCCGGGTCAGCTGTGTGCAAGGCAAACGCTCTACCCGCTGTGCTATAGCTCCGGCACTGGCACATTACCTTTTATGAGCGCAGTAGATACATGAGTGTCTTGACGTATAGCAAACAAGGACAAAATGGGAAAGTGCTGGGTAAATCCTAGAATTTTGACACAAGATAAAATCATGCAACCATTAAAAATGATATTCACAAAGGGAACTCTCAATCACTGCTGATGGAAATGCTGGCTGGCTTCATTCAGCCTTTTTGGAAAAGGTGTGGTGACTTCTCAAAACATTATGAATAGAACTTGCCTATGGCCCTTCCAATTCCCTTCACTGAATTTGTCGTAAGAACACAGAAACATTAATCTGAAAAGACAGATGTACAACTAAGTTTATCACAGTACCATTTATAAGAGTCAACATCTGGATACAACTCAAATGCCCAACAACAGAAGAGTGAAGAAGGAAACGGTGGTGTACAAAGGAATACTAGTCAGTGATGAAAAAGAAAATTTTCCATTTGTGGCAGTTTGGATGGAAGTGGACATGCTAAGTGAACTGAGTCAGGAAATAAAAATCAGATGATCCTACTCATGTGGAATACAAAGAAAGGAAAGAAAGGGATTAGACCATCCCCAAAGGGAAACAAACCCTGAGACATGATCAAAGAGCTCAATTAGGAACTGAGGGAGGGGGAAGGAGGGAGAGAACCATGAGATAATGGTGAAGGGATTGGTGCAGTGGCTTTGCAGCTATAACACAGCGACTTCAACATTGCTATAAACTGTGATACCTCAATCGGAAAAAAAGGAACAAACTACACCCATAGGCTAAGTGGAATTAAAATTAGAGAATGACATTCACAAGAAACTTGTAAAGTGCAGTGTATAAAGCAGGACATGAACATATATGCAGCTATTCCAACGTGCAGAACATCCATAGGAAAGTGGGTGAAACAGGTGAAGGTAGCCAGAAGGTATACATGTCCAGTTATAAGGTGAATAAGATCTGGAGATGCAAGTGTGGTGACTACAGTTAACAACACCGAATCATGCATTTGAAAGGTGCTAAGCATGGGATGCTGAAGTTTTTATCATCATAAGAAAATTATATGATAGCTTTAGTGAAACTTAATGGCAAACAGCTTGCAATAGATACAAATATTAAATCATCATGTTTAAAACTTACACAGGGCAGGGATGGAGCACTTGCCTTGCATGCAGTCTACCCAGATTAGACCCCTGGCGCCTCACAGGGTTCACAGAGCCCTCCCAGGAATGACCTTGAGTGCGGAGCTAGGAGTAAGCCCTGACCACCACTGAGTGTGGCCCTAAAACCAAAACACAAAACCCTTAAAGAATATGTTAATTATGTTTCAAAAAATAGCCATAGAAAGAGATTGTAAGGCAGTCAGACAAAATGATAATAGTGGCTACCTTAGAGGGGGAACAGCTCTGATTCCATCCCTGACACTTGCCTATCCTTTTCATCATTAGTAAGGGATGCTTTTGTAATTGAACAATTAAAAACAAGTGCTATAAAATATCATGCATTGATAACCTCTAAATGTATGTACTGCAATCCACAATGTGTAAGAGAGAAGGAAGAGAAAGAGAGAGAAAGAGAGAGAGAGAGAGAAAGAGATAAAGAACCTGCCATAGAGGCAGGCTAGGGAAGCAGGGAGGGAACTGGGGTCATTGGTGGTGGGAAAAGGGCACTGGTGGAGTGCTGGAACACTGTATGACCGAAACCCAAACATGAACATCTTTGTAATTGTATATCTCATGGTGGTGTAATAAAATATTTAAAAAAATCATGCATTTCGGTAGTTTGGAAGAATTCACATGAAGATAAAACCCACTGTCCTTGAGCCCAGTTGGCTGGGGTTTCAGAGTTCTTGGGACTACCTTACTGTTGTTGTTTTTACCTATTCCCTCCATCAGGAAACTATTTCAGCTCTTAATGAGCAGCTACTTACATAGAACCGGGCTCTGATACTACAGCCATCTCCGGTCCTCTGGCCCTGGTCTAAGGTGTTGGAGGTTAATAGACCTAGTAAGCACCTTCGCGAGAGACTGGCCTGCAGTGAAACTGGGTGAGCTCAGACTGAAGGCTGAGAGCTGTCTGAGCCTCTTTTCTTAGTTATGATCCACACAATTAAATAGGAGGTTTTACATAAACTCGGGCATCAGCAATTACTATTTGGTATGTGAGCATAAAATGGTGGATCATATGTTAGTATCAAGTAGCATATTAGAGAAGAGATCTTGTTTCAAAAATAAGAAGCATTTTATTATTATATTTTTCTTTTGATCTGTAATACAATTTCCCAGTTTCTTAAAGTGCTAAGGCCTTTATTTACAAATGAAACTAAGGAATCAAAACAGAGCGAAAGACTCCGTGACTCACTAGAAGGGCCAGGCCCTGCCGCTCACACGCTCCTCCAATGCCATCTGGCAGCTTCTAGGCACGAAGCAAACACTCAGTGTCAAAAGCAGCTTCCAAAGATGCAAGATACTTCATCCGAATGACAAAATGTAGGACCAGAGCGACAGGATGGTGAATTGCACTTGCCTTGCGCTTGGCCGACCCGATTCAACCCCCAGAACCCCATAGGGAACCCCGAGCACCACCAGGAGTGATTGCTGAGTGTAGAGCCAGGAGTCAGTCCTAAGCACTAACCAAGTGAGGCTCCCAAACAAAGCCAAAAACCAACGTGCAGGGACAGAACAGAACATGAGGACCTCCGCAGTGAGGAAGTAGAAGGTCCCATGTGGTTTAAGAACTTTACGAGAAACCTTTTAGCGTTTCGTGGCTCTGGAAGCTAAGCAACGAACTCTCCTGGACACAAGTCAGAGCCGTGGCCTCAGAGCTGGGCCTCCACGCAGGGCAGCTGCGTCTCAGCAGGCGAGCCTGCCTTTTCTCACTCCCATACCTCACACTCTCAGCTGCCGCCACTTCGCGGGGCCCCTTACCTGGTTATCTGGGTGGTTGACAGTGAAGTAGCCCACACAGACGATGACCTCATGAAGGAGGCTTTCACAGGAGACTTGGCTGCAGTGGCCCAGGAGGGAGCTGGCGATGTGCCTGAATGCCAGGGACAAGCCCTCTGCCCCTACAATGGACTGACAAAGACAAGGAGCTTTGTTAGGACCCGGCCCCCGGGACAGGCAGCAAACCACAGAGCCAGATCGGGCACGGACGCTGCCAAGGCCCGCGACGCTTGCTGGGCACTGCGTTTAAGTACACCAGGGCAGAGATTCTTGCTGGCGTACGTGGCCATTAGAAATCTGATCTCCAACGTGAGCAGAAACAGAGGCTGGAGTGCAGCACACCAACAGCCTGAGCAGCCTGGGATAATACATGATCCTCCTCAAAGCATGGTTATATTTATTCCATTCTGAATAGGTTGATTTTTCTTACTGTACTGTCATTAGAAAAACTGTGGGAAAATATAGAACATCTAAAATTCACTGGTAAGCCTATCTACCCTTGAGCTAACCTGCGATTCTTTTATTTTGCACCCCCTCTCCAGCCCAAAGGAGCAAACATTTTCTAGTACACAGGAATAAAAACACAATTCGAAATATTTTTCTTGACTGCAAACAGAAGACACAAATAAAATAGTTATTGTTCAAATAAATAGCTCTGCATAGGAAAGAATGTCAAGAAAGTACAGCAACTACCCCCCCTGAAAAGAAAAAAACAAACAGTGAACCCCCACCCCCAATTTCTGAGGCTTCTGGGATCCTTTCTCCAGACAGGCCAAGGGCTGCTGGTGGTGGGCAAAAGGGGGAGGAGGACCCTCGGCCGCCCGTGCAGCCCACAGCTTCTATTTAATAAACATGTCAAGCAGACGGAGGCGACAGGAGGGCAAAGGGGAGAGGCGGCCCCAAGAACACACACTGGAGCCTACACTGCAGCCTACACTGGAATGAAGCGCCACAGCCGCGTCCTAAACTCATCTGATGGGACAGCTTGGCGGGTCTCAACCAGCTCAGGTCTGCTGCAGCTTGCTGGCCGAAATGCATTTTCTCTGCCCAATGGTGGAGGAAGCCCAGTCCTTCTGGTAAGAATATGCCGGAACAACATCGGTGCTAGATTGGTTTCAAGGAGACAAAACGTCTGTTTTTTTTTTTAGCTCCAAAGAGACTTCTGGGGGGGGGGGGGGGGAAGCTCTGCTCCTTTAAATCAGCTAGTGACACCTTCTCAGCTTGGGGGCCCCCATTTAATTAGTGGCGTCCAGCATGCTGTGACCCGGTGCCCTCCTTTTTAACCTTCACTGATAAGAGCAGGTCAAGGGGCATGTAAGTTTGAATATAAAAAATTAAACCAATGTTTCAAAGAAACTATATTTCCTTTTTAGCCGGAATTAATTGCCAAGTCAGTACACAGTGATTTGTTTCCTGAGACTCCCCCTTCCATTGTAAAAACTGTCAGAGAGCCTGCAATACCCGCTCTCTGGCTCGCAAGGCCATCTGTGCCAGTATGAACAGAGGAACTCAGACCCTCAGACGGGAGAGAAGCATCTGGATGCCGTGGGGAGAGCACAATGAGAGGGAAGAGGCTCACCCCCCCAGACAGTCTTGTTTCTGCTCCAGGACAGGTGCCCACACACCACACCTGGGTTGGTGGTTTGGGAGGGACGAGGAGGAGCACTACGGGTGCAGTTTCAGCCTTGACGCTGACCCCAGGTCTGGGGAGTCCTCGGGGGAGGTTCTACACCCGCAGATGGGGGAAATCAGTCTTTGCAGGTCTGCTCTGTGTTCCTCAGCTCGGCACCTTTCTGGGCTCTCGTTTAATCCTCAGACTTCAGGGTCAGTGCTTTCGAACTCAATTGTATGGATGAGAAATCGGGTCTTAAGCATTTGGGTGACTTGTCGAAGATCCCACAGCTTGGCTGTCTTGCCTACTCTGCGGCAGCCCATCCCACTTATCTCCATAGAGTGCTCTTCTCCAGTCACTTTGATCCTGCTGGGTGATTCATAAATTTGTCTCCCAGAAATTTCTGAGGTCAGATCCACTCTGTACCTAAAATCTCTCTTCCTGTCCTTTATAAACATAGCTCCTGAAATTTGCACTTTTGCAAGTCAGTTGTTGAGATGAATGAGAATGTGAGTTTCTCTGACTGTAATGATCAAGAAAACAGGACTTTTATCCAATACTCACACAATGAGACTTTATTTACTTAATTTCCTTGCGTATTAGACACTTGATCATCGATGCTTCTCTGTAGTAATGACATCAATGAAGACAGTTTCATTTGCATGGGGTTTTATTTGGTAAAAATAAATAATCAAAAAATGAAAGTTCTCATAAAAATAAGGGATGTAAGCCTGTCCCCTTTATTTATTTATTTATCCCCTATTTATTTATTTATTTATTTATTTAGACAGTGATACAGTGAATGATCAGGTGTTACCCCTGGCTCTGCACTCAGGAGTTACTCCTGGTGATGCTCGGGGGACCATATGGGACGCCAGGGATTAAACCCAGGTCGGCCGAAAGCAAACGCCCTATCTGCTGTGCTATTGCTCTAGAATCTGTCCCCTTTAATCTGGAAGGCTTATGGCACATTTCTATGTAATTCCTGAGACTATGTCATTAAAAATATGCAATTATTCTGGGCCTGCCATGGGGGCAGGCTTGAGGGGTAGCTGGGAAAACGGAGACTGGTAGAGGGAAGGTGATAGGGGTGGTGGGATTGGTGTTGGAATACTGAATGCCTGTAACAAAGCATCCTGAACAATTTTGCATACCATGGTATTTAAATAAAATGGGAAAACAAAATACCTTATGCTGTTTCTGGGCCAGAGAGAGCTAGATGGGTGAGCGCATGCTCTGGGTGCAGGAGGCTCGGTTTCACCCCCTCTACCACACTAGGCACCTGAGCACCACTAGCGCCATCCCTGAATACGGAACTCCCTGCAGACGAGCTGTGGCTTCCCCCTGCACCCTCATATCACGCAGCTTCTTTCTGGCTCTCTTAGCAGGCACCCCACTTAGCACCTAGACACGATGCTGTTCTGAGAAGTCCTATTCCACTATGTGGAGTGCGGGGCGAACACACCCCAATGAACCGAGTCTTTGAGTCACCCAGGCATCGAACACGGGAGTGAAGGAGTCTTCAGCTAATGTCAGCTTTCGCTATCTGGCCCCCTCGCCTCTCCTCTGTCCCCCTTCAGTCACCACTCAGCTGGTGCCTCTCTCCAGGGAGCAGTACTAAGCCGCCTTATTGTGATGAGCTCCTGGGGAAAGGGTACCTGGAAACAAGAGTTTGGGGAGGGAACGAGAAACAGAGATGACAATGTTGACTAAAATGAAAGAAGACAGGAACTGTAACCAGAAACCCCAAAGTAAGGAAAAACAGGAAAGGAAGAATTAAGAAGGAAGTCTGAGGACTTGGAGAGATAGTACTGGGGTTAAGGTGCTTGCCCTGCATGCTGCTGACCTTGTTCAATCCTGAGGCGAGTCGCGAGGCTCGGGGATGATCTCTAAGCACAGAGCTGGGGTAGCCCCTATGCAGTGCTGAGTGGGGCTCACAGGCCCATCCCCTCTGCACCTGCTGTGTCCCTCCCCCCCAAAAAACTGTGGAATTGCATGAAGGAGAAACTATTTTCACACAGAACAATGACTTGGATGTTCTGAAGACACAGATGTATGTTCGCTGGCATTTTCTAGATCAGAGAGTTCTAGGTGTGGTCAGAAACTCCCAGAACTCTACATATTGCCAGCTTACCACCTGCAGCTAGCCCAGTTGCCTCTGAAATTAAAAAAAAAAAAACTTAGTACTTTGTTTCTGTTCTTGTGCTGGGTAAATGAACAGTACAGACTTGGAAATTACTGACTCCAGTGACGCAACATACTAATTTCCTGTCGTGAAAGGGACTGCACATCCGCCATGAGCTACAAAGCAGAAGCATTTCTCCTAACTTGGAATGGCCAAAGACCACCATTTTCATTACTCCTATCTATGGAACCTTCTTCCCTCTGAGCAAAGCAATTCATCTAAATGATGGGTTCCTCATCTGCCAAGTTTGTTCCTTTTTAAATGAAATCACTTGACAGTTAATAAACTGGAAGAGAAAGCCGAGTCCTTGGGCGTGCTCTGTTCCAAAGGTTCAGTGTTTTTGAAAATTAAATTTCCTAGATGAAAAAAAATCTGTTTTTTAAGCTGAAAGTCTGGTGTAATAGCATAAAAGCAATTTTTCTTTCCTTAGCTATAAAAACTTAATTTATAGGCATGTATACATTTAACTATACATGCACTTCACTCTGGACACAAATCAGTTAAATCATCTACAGAAAGTCTTATCAATCAAAACAATTTATCTAATTTTTGGTTCTGTTTACACAAGAAACCATTACTTTCCTTAACATTTGAAAGTTGATGGGATGATAATATCTTTACCTAAAGAAATCAAGACAGCAGATTTATAAGAAGCAGAGTGGCGTGAGCTCCGAGGCCAGAGAACCATAGTGCCAGAGTGCCATGAGCCCTGAGGTCAGAGAATCATGGTGTCAGCCAGTTCCAGTTCAGCCACACCATCCGTGGGCAAAGGACGAACCTGCAGCTACCCTATCTGTAAAATTCTACTTTGCAGGGTTATTGCGAGGATAAATGAGAAATGCTAATTCTCAGATGCATAATACAGTCCCAGGAGATAATAACTTAAGTGTTTTGGATTATAATCCCCATTATTCTTTAAATAAAAAAATGGGGAAAGGGACGTAATACCTGGTGGTGCAGAATTTATTCCTGACTCCTCTGCTCAGGGGTCACTCCTAGGAGTGCTTGGGGGAGACCATATGAGGTGTTGGTGGGTCTAACTGGGGTGGGCCGCATGCAAGGCAAGTGCCCTACCCACTGTACTATCTCTCTGACCCTAATTCCCTGTATCGTTGTAGTTTAATGCTCATGTCACGTGCAGACTCAAGCATCCACTCTTGGTTACTTTACAACACTGACCAAAGCTGGATACCTGAAAGGCAGGCAGATCAAGAGCTGCAAAGCTGTTGAAGAAGCGTAAGCTCTGAATGGCCACTTGGACCGTGTTCTGGGCGTAGCTCTCCTTGGGACTGGTGGCGCCGGGGTCTGAGATGGTGCCGTGGAAGAGGACGCAGTAGAGCATGTGCAGGACTCCAGCCAGGTCTGTGGCCTGCAGAGCAGCTGTCAGTCCCGTGGGTTCCTGGCGGTTGTTGTCAAAAATGCTGCAGGACCTGAGAAGAGAACGTCCGACTCTTTAAGGAGAAAGCTACTGGCAGGCTTAAGGGGCAAAAGGAGCACGAGAAGCAAACCGGCTGAGCTGGCCATGAAGGCAAGAGGAAACCTCAGGGAATCAGGGCAGCCCCTGCAGAGTGGACTGGGGGCTTGTCCTTTCCTTCCCCTGGGAGACTAGGCACTGGTCTCAGGCAGTGCTGAGGCCGCCACCTCCCTGCCTGCCTCTGCTGTCCAGGCATTTCGACAGGTCTGGGTTCAGAGCCTGGAGAGGTTGGGAGAGAGCACAGGAGAGGTGGAAGAGCTTGGAGATCACATTCACCACTGCTTCCTTTCTGATACGTACACAGTGTGTGTGTGTGTGTGTGTGTGTGTGTGTGTGTGTGTGTGTGTTGTGTGTGTGTGTGTGTGTCTACGCTGGGAGAGGGGACAGCTCCCAGGAATGCACAAGGCCTCAAAAATTCAGCAGTGTGCTGGTAAACAGGTAGGGAGGCGTCAGTTTTCAATGTATCTGACCTGCAGTATTAGGTTTGGTGAAGGCCCCAGTTACTGCTAGGGCCAATGACCGAAGTTCCCCTGACTGGTGGATACAGGAACCAGTTCACAGGCTAAGCTCTTCTTTTATTTTATGCTGTCTCTTCACGCCACCTTATCCCAGGAACCTCTTTCTCTTCCAGCAGTTTCTCAAGCAAGCAGGCCCACTGGATTCTCCCCGCAGGCTGTCCAGCAGGCCCCACTCTCTCTTCTTTCCCTCTGCTATCAAACTCTCTCTATGGCAAACTCTCTAGCTCTCTCCAACCAACTCACTCTCAGCACTCTCTCCAACTCTCTCCAAACACTCCCTTGGCAAGCCCAGGCTTTCTCCTCCTCCTGGCCTCCTCCTCCTCCAGGATTCTCCTCAGAATCCTGGCTTCAAATGATTAACAGTTTCCCCACTGTTATCTCCCTTTAATTAGGATACTGGCCCTTTAAGGGGCATTCCCCAATAGGGAGATACTACACAATCCTTTTTTTAAAAATATTTTATTATACCACCATGAGATACACAATTACAAAGATGTTCATGTTTGAGTTTCGGTCATACATTGTTCCAGCACTGATCCCCTCCACGAGTGTCCATTTCCTACCACCAATGTCCCCAATTCCCTCCCCTCTCCCCTAGCCTGCCTCTATAGCAAGTTCTTTATTTCTTCTTCTTCTTCTTCTCTCTCTCTCTCTCTCTCTACTACACTATTCTTGAGGGTTCCTTGTTTTGGGGGCTACGGGGGCTGCACATACCTGGTGATGCTCAGGGGTTACTCCTGGCTCTGCACTCAGGAATTACTCCTGGCAGGGCTCGGGGGACCATATGGGATGCTAGGGTTCGAATTCAGGCTAGCTGTGTGCGAGGTAAACACCCTACCTGCTATACTACCGTTACAGCACAGCTTTGACAAGCTTTACACCATGAAGTCAGTTTAGCAACTGTGGCAGGCTGGGCTTTGGATGAGTAAGAAGCCACGGCACTAGCAAGTGAACCTCGGAAAATCGACAGCAACATCTCATGCCTGAACTTGGGTATACACGAAGTATCTCATAACCAGGAAGCTGTAGTTAACCTGCCCTTTTCCTGGAAACTGCACCCAGACTGCTCTCTGGGGGACCCCTTCTTCCTCTGCTGTAGCCAAAGTGCCGTAGGCCAGGGCCTCCTCCCTGCCACCTGCCTGCCTCACAGGAGGTGCGGCCTCCTTCATTTCTCTGGTTGTCCCCTGGTCTGGGGGAGAACACGGGTTGCAGTCAGAGATGGTGGTGCTGAGGGAAACCCCCTTGGCTGGAGAGCAGGAAGGGAGCCTGGCGGGCTCTGTCCTGGGTCTGCATCTGAGAAGGAGTAAGGCCGTGGGCGTCTCCTGCTCTAACCATGTGCAGACCCTCAGGACAGTGCGCTGCTCCAGGGCTGCTCACTGACGAGTGACTTCCTTTTAAGCCAGGACAATATATACACGATAACGCAGAGGCAGTCTTGATGGGATGAGGGATGTTCGGCTCCTATTTTCAGTACCAGAGGCAAAACCCTTGCTTTGCATTGAGGCTGTAGTGACTGCAACCCTGGCTCAAATCCTGGCACGTGTAGGTGGCTGGAATCTACCACAAGTGTGTGGGAGCCAGAGGCTAGGTAAGACAGAGAAGGGACCAGTGTTTTAATAATAGTTGGAAAAGGTAATGCCAGCCTAGAACTGGGCATCGAATACAGGCAAAGGGATATACCTGACAACCCCTATATAATACAGGCAAAGGGATATACCTGACAACCCATATATATATATATACACATATGCATATACATACATATATACATACATGCACACATATACATACATATATGCATATATATGTATATAATGCATATGTATATATGTATATACACTTATGTATATATACATATATACATATATATATGCATATGTACTTATGTATGTAATGCAATGAGTAGAGAGAGAGAGAGAGAGAGAGAGAGAGGAGAGGAAAAGTACCTGCCGCAGAGCATATGTGAGGGAGGGAGGAGGTAATCTGGGGACACTGGTGGTGGGAATGGGGCACTGGTGGAGGGATGGGTGCTGGGACACTATGTGACTGGAAAGCCAGTCATGAACTGCTTTGTAATTGTGTATCTCACAGTGGTATAATAAAATTAAAATAAAAATCCCTGGCACTGAATATGGTCCCCTGGGCAGTGTCAGGGTTCCAATCCTGAGCACAGAGCCAGACTAAGCTCCTAAGCACCTCTGGGTGCGGCCCAAACTCCCAGCCTCTCCCCTCCCCAAAGCCTATTTTTATCTGTAAAAACCCAGCTACACCTGGCTCACGCTCAAGGAAACATGCAGCGCCACGGCTCAAGCCTGGCGTGCAAAGCATGGGGCTAGCCCGCTGGGCTTCTCTGGCGTGCAAAGCATGGGGCTAGCCCGCTGAGCTTCTCTCTGCACCATGTTTTTGTCTGTTCATTATAGGGGCCACACCCGGTGGTACTCAGGGGTGACTTCTGGCTCTATGCTCAGGGATCACTCCTGGTGGTGCTCTAGGACCATATGGGATACCAGGGATCAAGAAAATGCCCTATCTGCTGTACTATCTCTCTAGTCCCATCTATAGATCCATTTTTGATTCTTTAAGTATAGTGTTTTATCTAAGGAATAAAAATATCCAGGCCAGACAGAAGGTGACTCTTTCTTTTCCTCAGTGATTTCTCTTAAGTCAATGAATATTGTTAAGTAATGTACAGAGAGACTGTAATATAATCTTATATCATCACGGAGAGTTCCTCTTTTTCTTTAGGACCTCAACAAAAATAAAAAAGAACTGGTATTTATTTGCTTATAGGCATATCTGAAGCTTTAAATGGATTCTGCTAAAGCCAGTTGGCTTTCCTTTCTCTCTCCTTTCCCTTCCACGAGAGGTAGGGGTCAGATCCAGCCAGCGACGTGAGTTTATAACATAAGTTCCAAAAAAGGGTCTGTTCTTATTAACACTGACTGGCTTTTAGAACCAACAAGTCAGGAGGACATTGCCTCCCTAAAGCTAATTTCTAAAAGGCTTTCGGAGCCTGGGGGAGTGACATGGCTGCGGGTGGCTACGGTGTCCCTGCTCTGATTCAGAGCTCTGACCTCCCCCCATGATGCTGGTTCCGCTGAGAATCCCAAGGCAGAGACTCAGAAATATACCCGATCACTTAAACCGTGTCCTCACACTTCATCTTTCTAAGCATTTATTAGCTGACACCCACTCATGGCCATCACTTCTTCCAAAGAGCACACAAACACGAGACTTGAGAACAAGTGAAGCTCACGTGAGTAGCATCTCTTCTCTCCATTCTACCTGATTATTCGGGAAAACACTAACCACAGATGACTGGACAACACAGTCCAAGATTTTTTTGCAACATTCTCCCGATTTAAAAAAAAGCTGATTTAGAAAAATCAATTAGATAAACACTCAAGAAATCAGAAGTGGGAATGGTTCAAATTGCATTTAACAGTGCTTCACGGGAAAGACCATTTGTTTCAAAGTGGCCCATAGGCTCTGGGGGGGCAGAGGGAGATGGCTTGTTGGCTGCCTTTGGCTTCCACAGAAATAATGAAGGGACTTTGAGAGAATGTTTACTTTTGATTCAGCCTGAAAAACAGATAACTTGTCCACGGACAGGCCACTGGCTCCTGTTGCTCTTAGCTGTCAGTTATAATCACATTTAAGCCTAAATGTTTATAATAAAAAAAGCAAAAGGCCTCATTCATATTGGGCATGGGTTATAAAGACTTCTTTAAACAACTCAGGCAAGACAGGGAAAAATCAGGGCTGAAAATTTGAATATTATTCTTGAGGATCTTCTCAATGTTATCATGTTCTTTTGCTTTGGTCTAGAGCTCTGAGTGGGACAGTAATTTCCACAAAAAACTATAATCCATTAGGGACAGCTAAAGCAGGGCGGCAAAGCCCCTGGGGCGGCCTGCAACAGGACAGCACAGCTGAGACCTGTGGGAGTCAAGTGCCCCCTTTCTGCTTTTCCTATTTTAAACCCCGTATGCGCCAGAGCTCAGGTGCCACCATCCCAAACCCCAATCACCCGCAAAAGCAGCTGTGACCACTGCTGTCGGGTGTGCTGCCCCACATACAACCCCCTTCCCCCTCTGTGCAGGATGGTCAGCTTTCACATCCCTGGTGCCCAGGTCTCCAGCCTGCTAACACCCACCACGAATTTCTCCTGCACTGGGGCCTTATACATGGTGCATCAAGCTCTTGGGAATTTGTTCACTTCTTTGCTTCTGGACCCTCCCTTTTCAGCCCTCGGTCCAGACTCCTCCACTCACAGGCCTGCACTCAGTCAGGAGTGATTCACCCACTCTTCCAAATGGGGATGAAGAGACCTATCCAAGCAGAGGTTTCTGCTTTGGGTTCTTACATTCTGGGAGGGCTGACCTGCATCCAGAGACATTAATCATTGCACAAGAGCTGTGGGGGAGCACAGAGGGCATGATGGCCTACCAGATACTCTATTAAAAAACCAAGTATCCAAGGCTTGCTCTCTAGCCTATCACAGCCGGGCTCATCGAAGTTCCACCCTGCAGCAGTCTTTTTTAAATCGGCTCAGGTATGCCGGGCCAGAGACTCACAGACATGGGGCAGAGCTGCTACTTGCTCTCCCTGTGCCCAGCTGCTCACGAGGTGCCCAGGAGGGATGGCGGGTTCTAGCCCTGGCCTGCCACCCCAGCAGAGCCTTGCAACAAGCCAGACGACCCCCCCCACTCCATGAGGGCCTCCATTTTCCACATCCGGACTTCTCTCTCGTCAGAATTCCACCCAGCAGACCAGCCTATCACAGCCCGGCTCCTGCGGCCGCTTGCGGCCGCGCAGTTCATCAATAAATGCTGGATTTTGAGATGACTGCAAGAGTATGCTACCTGCACGGCAAGCCTGGCAAGCTACCCGTGTTGTATTTTATATGCCAAATACCAGTAACAATTATTTTTTTTATTTTTTTTAAGTATTTTATTATACCACCGTGAGATATACAAATAAAAAAGATATACAATTAAAAAGTTCATGTTTGGGTTTTGGTCATACAGTGTTTCAGCATCCGTCCCTCCACCAGTGCCCATCTCCATACAAATAAAAAGATATACAATTAAAAAGTTCATGTTTGGGTTTTGGTCATACAGTGTTTCAGCACCCGTCCCTCCACCAGTGCCCATCTCCCACCAACAACATCCCCGGTTCCCTCCCCCTTCCCCAGCCCTGCTCCATGGCAGGTTCTTTATTTCTTTCCCTTTCTCTCTCTTTCTCTTTTCCTTCCCTTCCAGACTATGGATTACAGAACATACATTAAAAGGTTGTCATGTGTATCCTTTTGCCTCTATTTAATGCTCAGTTCTAGGTTGGCATTAGTACCCTCGACTATTATTAGCACCCTGTTCCATTTTCTGTCTTTCCTAAACTCTGACTCCCACACGTTTGTGATAATTTCCACCTTTGATAAGACCTCCTGATATATGCTTCACTTGACCTTGGATATTGGTATCATAATATGTACATATATATTTATGCCATGCAAATAAATGCAGTCATTCTGTATCTGTCTCTCTCCTTCTGGCTAATTTCGCTCAACATAATCTTCTCCATGTCCATTCATTTATAGGCAAATTTTATAACAACTTCATTTTTCCTAACAGCTGCATAGTATTCCATTGTGTAGATGTACCAAAGCTTCTTTATCCAGTCATCGATTTTCGGGCACTCTGGTTGCTTCCAGATTCTGGCTATTGTGAATAATGCTGCTATGAACATAAAAGTAGGGATGGTGTTTCCGCTGCGTATTTTTGGTTTCCCAGAGTAGATTCCCAGGAGTGGTATGGCTGGGTCAAATGGGAGTTCAATTTCTAGTCTTTGGAGGAAAGTCCATATTGTTTTCCAGAAAGGCTGTACCAGCCGGCATTCCCACCAACAATGGATGAGTGTCCCCTTTTCCCCACATCCACGCCAGCACTTGTTGTTCTTGCTCTTTTGAATATGTGCCAGTCTCTGTGGTGTAAAGTGGTATCTCATTGTTGTTTTGATTTGCATCTCTCTGATGATTAGTGATGATGAGCATTTTTTCATATGTTTTTTGGCCATTCGAATTTCTTCCTTGCTGAAGTTTCTGTTCATTTCTTCTCCCCATTTTTTGATGGGGTTGTTTGTTTTCTTCTTGTAAAGTTCTACCAGTGCCTGATATATCCTGGATATTAACCCCTTATCAGATGGGTATTGGGTGAATATTCTTTCCCATTCTGTGGACTGCTTTTGTATCTTAGTCACTGTTTCTTTTTGAGGTGCAGAAGCTTTTTAGTTTCATGTAGTCCCATATGTTTATCTTTTCTTCTAGTTGCTTTGTTAGTGATGTTTCACCTTTGAAGATGCCTTTAGCTTCAATGTCGTGGGAGGGTTTTTCCTATATTTTCTTCAATGTACTTTATGGATTCAAGTCTGATATTGAGATCTTTAATCCATTTTGATCTGATTTTTGTGCATGATGTTAGACACAGGTCCAAATTCATTTTTTTACATGTTGCTGCCCAGTTTTCCCAACACCACTTGTTGAAGAGGCTTTCCTTACTCCATTTTAGACTCATTGCACCTTTATCAAAGATTAAATGATCATGTGTTTGAGGTTGGGTGTCAGGATACTCAATTCTATTCCATAGGTCCACAGGTCTGTACCAGTAACAATTATAGACCTCATTCCGGAAAGGATTGAGGCTCTTTATGTTCCTAGAGCAAGCAGATGCCCTTGGGCTCTACTAACATGAGACAGGACACATGGAGATGATACTGGCCCGAGCAAATCGATGATGAACGGAAGACAGTGATACAGTGATCCAAGGTTAGGCAAAACAAGGACCAGGAGGGCTTGCCCATGGTTATAATATACCATAAGTGTGTGGGGTATAGATGTTTGGCAAAACAGAAAAGGGACCAATAATTGTTGGAATTAATATGCCAATAATTATGCCAACAATTAATATGCCAATAATTAAGATGCTAATTAATATGTCTATCACTATCACTATATTCCCGTTCATCATCGATTTGCTCGAGCGGGCCCCATTAACATCTCCATATGTCCTGTCTCATGCTAGTAGAGCCCAAGGGCTTCTGCTTGCTCCAGGAACATAAAGAGCCTCAATCCATTCCGGAATGAGGTCTATAATTGTTACTGGTATTTGGCATATCAAATACCAGTAACAATTATTTGATATGTAACAAATATTTGATATGCCAAATATGTCTATAATTATTGGAAATGGTAACACCAGACTAGAACTGAGCACTGAATGTATGCAAAGAGGTATACACAATAGCCCCTAAATGTATGTATTGCAAGCCACAATACCGAAAAGAAGGGAGGGGGAGAGAGAGAGAGAGAGAGAGAGAGAGAGAGAGAGAGAGAGAGAGAGTTCAGTGCCTGCCATAGAGGCAGGCTGGGGGTGGAAACTGGGTATATTGGTGTTGGGAAAGGTGCACTGGTAGAGGGATGAGTGTAGGAACACTAAGACTGAAACCCAATCGAGAACAGCTTTGTAATTATACATTTCACAATAATATAATAAAGTTAAACAAAAAAGAAACCCCGTACTGGAGCCGGAGAGCTAGCACAGGACTTCAGGCGAGTGTCTTGCCATGTGGCTGATACTGGTTCAATCTCCGGCACCACAAAGAGTGCCGTGAGCACTGCCAAAAGTGATTCCTGAGCACTGAGGCCAGGAGTAAGCCCTGAGCATCACTGGGTGTGGGTGCTCCCCACATCTCCCCCAAAAATAACAAAATGCATATGTATATTTCTCTAAGTCACCTCAAATCCTTCTGAAACTAGTTGAGAAGTTGCAACAAGGAATATATAGATGAAACAAAAGCTTAGGCGGGACTCAAGGTGACAGACGTATCTCACCACAGTTGGCCCCATCCCACTGTCTGAGGGACAATGATCAAGACTGCTTTCTCTGCTGTCAGGAAGCGGGATCTGGTCCCGGCCACAGAAGCAGGAGAGCCAGAACTACACTGGCTCTGACCGAACTCTGGCTCTCCATTACTGCCACACTGTCTGAGGGGGTTTCTCCTCACACCCTTGCCCCACACACTGGGAGTCGGCCAGGATCCAGCTGCAAACATGGCCTGGACACCAGGTCCAGCAGTTTGAGTGCCTGCTGATGGCGCCCACGCCCCCTTTTCTCAGACCTCTCCCCTCCAGGATGTGCATCCACGGAACCCTCCCAGATGGTGCCCTGTGGACTTGGGCCCAGAAAGGGCCCTTTCTTGGGCACAAGCCCAGCAGACAGGGAACAGAGTTTGGACTAAAGCAATGAGCTGCCTGTCCTTTATCCCTGCACCAACAGCGATGGGTCCCTTAGGAATCTCCATACCAGCATATCTGCCCCAAGAGCACAGAGACGCTGTTGTAGTATCTGTCTTGTGTTCCCACTCTGAAGGGTGGCGTGACACCCTGACCAGTGGCTAAGCTCCCCTGGACAGCACAAGCAAGCTGGGTCGGAGGTAACCCACAGGAGCACTTGGCTCAGGACTTGTAAAAGGTGCTGCAAAGGTTACTTCCTTTGCTTCTACTTGCTCAGTCCTACCTATTATGTTCTATTATGTTACCTCTGTTCCCCATTCTCCAGCACCAGCAAGTCCTTCTGTCCCGGGACAGAGGCTAGTGACAACAAAAGAGTTAGGAGTTAGGAAGACATTGGAAATAACTTATTTTTTAATGATTTTTTGGAATCACCCCAGCAATGCTCATGGGTTACTCTTGGATCTGCACTCAGGAATTACTCCTGGTGGTGCTCAGGGACGATACGGGATGCCAGGGATCAAACCCGAAGTTGACTGGGTGCAAGGCAAACGCCCTGCCTGCTGTACTATTGCTCCGGCACCCCTCTGAATGAATTTAGCCTTAGCGTAGGCTAGAATGTGGTGGGCTGCATTTGTGGAAATGTAACCATAGTGATTCTTTATTGTCCAATAGGCTGTTCTGGAACCATTGTACTGCCTTTATGCCCTGTACGAGGAGTCAAGTCTTTTTCCTTCTTTCTGAAGCTGGGTGGGGCCTTTGCCATCACTCCCTTATTGGAAAGAATTTGGTGAAGTGATGTGATGTGACATTTGAGACTAGGTCATGAGAGGTAGGGTGGGTCACTGGCGGATGTTCCTTCCTGGACCCAGGACATGAGGAATTTCACAGAGCCCATGCAGAGAGACTGCACGGGAGTTCCCGGTCCCTAGAGACACGAACCACAGACACAAACGAACGAGAGTCTGGACAAGCCTAACCTTCAGCCTCCAGCTCTTCCAACGGGGGCCCAGGCTCTGTGGAGCCAAGAAGCCCTTCTCTTTATCACCACAGAATTCCAGGTCTATGTGATTGAATGTTTTAAGTCACTACGATATAGAGCAAACTTGTTAGTAGCCATAGTAACAGGAGCAAGAAGAAATCAAAGAAGAGTAAGGCTAGAAGTTCAGGGCAAGGAGTGGGGTCTGTATGCTGTCAAGGAGAAAGCAGGGCTAATACTACAGCCACATGGAAGCCGTAAGGAGCTTGGTAGGGGGCGGGATACACATACCAACTGATCACTGATCAGAACAGTCTCCCTTCGCAAGGAATGAGTTCGTCAGTGGATATATCCAGGCCAGATCTGACTCCAACTGTCACTAATGACATCGTCAGTATCCTTTTTTTAAAAAGTATTTTATTATACTTTTTTTTTTTTTTGCTTTTTGGGTCACACCCAGCGATGCTCAGGGGTTACTCCTGGCTCTGCGCTCAAGAATCACTCCTGGCACTGTGTGGGGGACCGTATGGGATGCCAGGGATCGAACCCGGGTCGGCTACATGCAAGGCAAATGCTCTACCTGCTGGACTATCGCTCCGCCCCCAGTATCCATTTAAAGGAAGATCATTCTTCATATTTTTCTGAATATGAATCTATTTCTGAATCTATTCATTCTTCGTATTTTTTCTGCCTTGAGGACCTTACTTATAATTCTGTCTACTTCTCTTTTTAATCCTTTCTACCTTTCAATATCCAAATGACATTTTAGCTGTTTTAGAAAACACTTAATTCCTACAATTACACGACTACTCCTTCCTCTGTGCTCTACTAGTGCTGATGTGGTATTAGTAGCCAATATTTGTTAAGCATTTACTATGTTCCAGACAGGGTGCTAAGTGCTTTTTACGTGTTACCTTCTATCCCCTGCACTGCTCTCCTTTATACGATGGGTATTTGTATACGCATCTTCCCTTGACTAACTTAATGTCCTCAAAGACATGATTGAAGTCTGAGTCATTTCTACTTTCTCCCAAGACTAGTACAGGACCTGGCACAGTGCAAGGGCTACATAAATATTTGTTTAATGAATAAATGATTAATTCAGGCAGGCAGAGTTCAAGTTTACCTTTGCTTGAAACAAATGGTTTTCAAGCACCTTGAAACACTTGAGAAGCACTCATTTATATCCACATAATGGATGGACCAAATTACAAATCATCCTTATCTTCTGATGACACAGGTTTGTGTTGTGGGGGCCTGGGTTAGAAATCATTTCTTTTTCTGCGGTTGACGGATAGGCAGATGAAAACCACAAATACACACAACAGACTTCTTTTGTGTGTGTTTTAAAAAAAAGAAGTCTAGAATTCAGAGGTGTCTTGCTAACTGGAGCACGGCGTGTCTTTACAGCCTCCTCATGCTCCCCAGGTGGAGCCACACGTCTGTAAAAGTGTTTTACCGAGGACCGCAGCTTCCTGGGGCCCCTGCTACAGTGTGGGACACAGTGAGGACCACGGCAGGTGGCTGCTGCCTAAATTGCTCATTCCTGTCCAGCTATTCGTGCAAGGTGAGGAAGCAGCTTGACCAGGCCTCCGTGAGCATTGCTGAGCAAATAAACCAGTTCAGTGGCTGTCCTGACATTTGAAAACTTGCCTTTTCTTCTAATTTTTCTCTTACTTTCTTTTTTTTTCCATCCCAAGGATGGGGGTGTCACACCTGGTGATGCTCAGGGGTTACTCCTGGCTCTACCTTCGGTGCTTGGGGGACCCTATGGGATGCTGGGATCAAACCCAGGTCAGCGGCTTGCAAGGCAAGTGCCCTGCCTGCTGTACTATCACTCAGGTCCCCACATTCTTCTAATTCCTTGTGGGACCACCCCATCATAGAAAAGCCCAAACAGTAAAGAATGAAAGACTTAAGCATCTCCAAGGTCCTTGCATGCCTTGCTTAAGTAATTATGAATTCTAACTTAGGAACAGCTCACTAAAACCCCGAGGTGATTCTAACAGAAAGCAGCCCTCACTGAAAGGCCCCAAGTTACATTTCTACTTAATGAAATAGGAGTTCACTGCTCAAACCTGACCCTGATGCAAAAGAAATCGTCCCTAGGTACTCTCCCCCACAATGAAGTGAAGATTAACCAAGGCACATTCTGACCCCCAAATTGTCTTTCAAAAAGCCCAGGTAGAAATGAGAAGATTAAAAGCACAATGGGAGACCAGAGCGGAGGTCTGGCTAGTGTAATCACTGGCACAAAGGCTGGCCCACCAGGGATTACACTGGCCCAAGCAGTGTTTACTCAGAGCCTGGGGCTAGCAATTAGTCCACTTAATTATCTTGGGGGCTGCGGCTCACAAAGGGCCCTTTTGGGTTCCCTTTGTCCGTGATCCCTGACGGGCACAAAAGGGCTTTGAGCACAAGCTTTCCTGGACCCCCTGGCTCTGTCCGGCTTCTTCTAGAAGCCCAAATAGGTCTTCTAAGAATTACTCCAATAGAGCAGCCAAACTCCCTCTTCTCTCCCCCCTACCCGCCCCACGTGTGACTGTGACCTTGCACACAGTTGACATGGAAGGAAACAAGCGCATTCAACAGGTCATCATAGTTTGGGGCTAAGAAACAGAAGATGAAACAGAAGAAATCAGGAGAGGCTGGTGTGAAGTGGTGAATAAATATCAGCGGTGAACCAATCTGAAGAGACAGAGAAAAACCGACCCCTGGATGCCTGTGGCCTGGTGGGGCAGTTAGGGAACGTCACAGCCCGGAGGATGAGAGAAGGGCAGCAACCGGAGCTCCTCCTCTGAATCAGGGAGACGACCTGCTCCTCCTCCGTTGTTCTCCCCCACCCCCACACAGTGTTCCCATATTCCCTCCCCACCCCAGCCCTGCCTGTCAACTTCACAGGCACCTTACAGAGTTTCAGTGGTTGCAGCCTAGATCTCACATTTTCAGTGTTGTTGAGTCTGTGTCTGGGATACAAGGCTACACCGCCCATATCACCAGTGACTTGAAGCTTTGGTGTCTATTCACTCATTCTTTCTTCTTCCCTCCTAGATTTCTTTTTTTTTTTTTTTTTTTTGCTTTTTTGGGTCACACCCGGCAATGCTCAAGGGTTACTCCTGGCTCTGCACTCAGGAATTACTCCTGGCGGTGCTCGGGGGGACCACATGGGATGCCGGGGATCGAACCGGGCCGGCACAGGCCGGCCACGTGCAAGGCAAGCGCCCTACCCGCTGGGCTATCGCTCCGGCCCCATCTCCTAGATTTCTTTCCTTCTCTCTTTTTCCTCTCTAACAACTGGGGTCAAAGGGTGATCTAGGCATGCCCCCTTTTGCAACTGTACACTTTTTCATCCAGTAGTCTATATACAACAACGTCATTTTCCAAATAAAATCAAGACACCACCTCTATCTTCTCTCCGCCCCTCACACGAATAAGATTTTGTAGTAAGGTCTACTAATAGAAAATGACTGGGCAATTGAAGCTGGAAGACTTCCTGCCAGGAAAAATGCATTACGAATTCTTAAAAGTCACTGGATTTCTTTATAATCTTCTTATATTTGTAAATAGAAACAATTATACTTCTTCATATGTGCACGCACGCGTGTGTGCACACCCACACACACACACACACACTGTCCTTGATAGGCTGTAGGGATGTCTGAGACCAAACTCCTCCTCCCTTATGGGGGGAGTGCTCATGCGCCCCAATTTGGAGACACCCCCTCTACCACTCACAACCCCCTTCAGTCAGAAACCTGGGAGTGGTTTACTTTTCAGGCTATCTGGCCCTGAGCCCTCTCCCTCCCTCTCTTAGTGTCTTTGCTCCTCTCTACTGTCGCTGGCTTCAAGTCCTTGAAATTTCTCACCTGGCTTGTATGAGAGCCTTGGTACTATTGTCTCATCCTCTAGACTCATGCTGTTCCAGGCATTTCTATATTTTGTTTTGTTTTTTGGGGTCACATCCAGAGATGCTCAGGGGTTACTTCTTGCTCTTCACCCAGGAATTACTCCCGGTGGTGCTCGGGGGACCACATGGATACCGGGGATGATTGAACCTGGGTCAGCTGCATGCAAGGCAAATGCTCTCCCGCTGTGCTATAGCTCCGGCCCATTTCTACATGTCTTGGGATTGACTGGTCTGTAACAGAAACCTGATCTTATCAGTCTGTGTCCAATGACACAGTGGCCCTTCACAGTCTATGGAGTATAAGAAGCTCTTTCTCTCTCTCTCTCTCTCTCTCTCTCTCTCTCTCTCTCATATTTTGTTGGCTTCTGAGCCATATCCAGTGGTGCTGGGATTTGGGGAGGGGGAGGTCATTCCTGCCAGGACTCAGGAAGCCATGTCACGATGGGGACTGGGTCTAGGCCTCTGACATGCAGACCACGTGCTCAGCCAGCCGAGCTCTCTGCCTCTTTCACCCTCCTTCCGGCTCCAAAAAGCTAATAACTTGGAGTTCGTGTAATTCTTCATAGTCGCCCTACTGTGCAGCCACATCCGACTGGCATGACTCCATATACCTGCATCTCTCGGTCTGGGTTGCCCCCAGAGCACACCCAGAAACAGGGAGGTGGGCACAAGAATTGTTTGCGTGAGGAAGTAGAAACGGAAGAATGAGAAGATGAAAGTGACGACCAAGAACATTTTACAAATGGACATCTGAGTCTTGCTAATAGACCTCTAATGGGAACTCAGAGATGGAACACAGTAAAGATTGTGACGTCACGGTTAGAGGTGCCGGTTGTTAACCCCCAGTTTATTGGCTAGAGGGTCCATTGCCGAGGCATTCACTCCTCTGTTTCTAGCATTGCTCACCTTCAAGGAACTCTCCCTTCCCTCCACTTTGCTGACTGGATCATTTAAGATACAGCTCACTGAAGCGCTTCTCGGTGGGCTTTGGTTTCTGTTTCGATGCTTATTCTTTTCTGCTGCAACTACTTGACTGTAGTTATTAGTTTCTAATCCTCACTCCACACCTGGCTCTGGGCTCCCCGAGGACAGGATTTTTTGTACTTAGGAGTCTGGCACAGAAGAGATAACTCATAGTCCACTGGACAGGGACATGACTAGGTTTGTCAAGGTGGACCCTGCTTTCTGTGAAAGTTACTAAAACATAACTAAGAACATCCAAGGAGATACAACATATGATCCTGCCATTTATTATAGTATAAACCCCAGTATGTAGGAGAAGCAATGAGGCAGAAATTGGAATCCTAATCTGAGTTGGTCTGGCCCAGTGGCTTTAGCTATCACAGTTGAGTGGCTGTGAAGGTCCTTTAAGCTTCTTTCAAGAGGAGCCAGTAACCCAATCTGTGTGTGAGTGACAGCTCCAGCTGTGTGACAACCACCCATGAAAATTCTTCATGTAAACATCACTTGCTGGGACTCCAGGAGGAGCACGGCTGACAGCGAACCTGAGATGCTGGTTTACAGTGCTGTTTACACAAGGAACTGGAGTCGGGACGCATGTCCTGGGTCAGAGGACACCAGGAAAGTGACGTGGGAGTCGCACCACACACAACATAGCCTAGCAACATGGCAGCATCAAGCTGGGAAGGCGGGCAATGCCCTGCCTGCATCCTGCTACAGCTGCCCCGTGCACCGATCTTATGCAGGCCACAGGCTTCACAGACTCTTCTAAGCTTTCCTCTCTGGAAGGTAGTCGCTGTCTACGTTGTAGAAGGGAACACATGCTAGAGTCTATTCCTGAGTACTGGATTGGCTTCCCTGATACCTGAGAATTTTAGACATCCAAGAAATATAAGTGGGACTGGGGTGGGGAGAGGGACTGGGTGAGAGAAAGGAAAAATAGTGGATGTAGGGGTCTTATGATTAATGGATTAAGAAACCTAAAATGAGGGTGTTCATTTTACTTTTTTTAATTAAAAAAAAATTTTTTTTTTTTTTGCTTTTTGGGTCATACCCAGCAATGCTCAGGGGTTACTCCTGGCTGTGCACTCAGGAATTACTCCTGGCAGTACTCAGGGGACCATATGGGACTGAACCCAGATCAGTCATGTGTAAGGCAAATACCCTATCTGGTGGACTATTGCTCCAGCCTCCAGGGGGCGTTCATTTTAGAAAACAGACTCTCAAAGTTCATTTTCCCATCCATCCATCCATCCATCCATCCATCCATCCATCCATCCATCCATCCATCCATCCATCCATCCATCCATCCATCCATCCATCCATCCATCCATCCATCCATCCATCCATCCATCCATCCATCCATCCATCCATCCATCCATCCATCCATCCATCCATCCATCCATCCATCCATCCATCCATCCATCCATCCATCCATCCATCCATCCATCCATCCATCCATCCATCCATCCATCCATCCATCCATCCATCCATCCATCCATCCATCCATCCATCCATCCATCCATCCATCCATCCATCCATCCATCCATCCATCCCTGAATATAGACACTGGTATCCTGGAAACACTTAAAATGAATTAATAATATTTCTCTGGTTAGATTTTATACATTACAAATAATTACCTTTTTATTTTTAAAAGACAAATCCCTAAAAAATTACTTAATCTGTATACAGAACTGTTTAGGATTGCTAGAAAATTATTTCACTTGCCTGAGGCAGCAGCTCAAAGGCTTGAGTTACATGCCTGGCCATCTCTGGGTCTGATAACTGAACTCCCTGCTCCCACTCACGTATTGCTGGGGGTGGCGCCAGGCCCCCTAAGCTTGGGAGGCAGCCCCCTGTCCTCAACAAAAACCAAAGAAAATAATTTTATGAAATATCCTCAACAAGACAGAGGAGATGCCTTATCCCTATGATAAATACCAAGTCGCTATTGTGAATGATTCTCACGAGGGGCAGAGTAATTGTCCTCTTAGAAGATGCTTGTTTATGAGGGTAGTCTACGGGGTGTGGAGTGTGGTCTAGTCAGTCAAGCTGATCAGTACTCATACCCTCAGGTTGTGTGTGATTTCAGGACGATACTGTTTGAAGACAACTCCAGTACCTGATGCAGGGGATACATGTGGAGGAAGGAACGTGTAGGAGGCTAGACTGAAGGCACCTGGCCTGAGCCTGAGCACAGTGAGGCTGTGCCTGGCAGAACTTGGGCCTGCCTTGGTCTGGTCTAGCTTTTTTTCACTCAAGGGGGAAAAAACAATGACGGCGACAACAACAACAATGACAACAATCACTAGATTCCTCTGGATTTTAGGGGAAGGACTGGACAGATGTGAAGATCACTTCTATCTTGATAGTTGAAGTTTATGACATTGTCAAGAAAGAAACTCTGGCAGGAACACTGAGACTTACAAGGCAAGTATCCATGTAGGAGTCAATACAAAAGTCAAGAACAGCTAAGACTCTGGCATCTCCATGAAATGATGTGAAACGAGCAAAACTCAGAAGGTGTTGGAAAGTTGGGCCGAGATGGGCAACAAGAAGAGGAGGCCTTACCTTCCGGTAACTGCAAAGCACAGTGCGCACATCCCACGTAAGAGGCCCACAGCTTGCTGCAGGAAGGCGGCCATCTTGGGGTTATCATCTACGGGCCTTGCACCGACAGGAAGCAGCCGCAGAGCTTCTCAATGAGACCAATGTTCACCATGTAGCTAGAAATGGGGGAGAAACGCAGTCTTCAACACCTTCACCCTCAAAGAAAACCTTACCCAATAGACGCTGGGCCCTCCAAGGGGAACAAAAAGAGCGCAGGTTTCGAGTGAAGCATCTCAAGCAACAATTTCCTTAGATTTAAAGTCCTGAATAATTTTCTCTTTCTATAACAGATTTTTCTCTCCCCAGTTTGACTTCAGGCATGTGGTTTACAATACTGTTAATGACAGGGCTCTATACCTAACACAGTCCCTCATATCCTTCCCAGAGGTTCTACGTCTCTCCTACTTCTCTCCTCCACTGTCCCAGTGTCCCAGTAACTTGCCATCAAAGACAAGTTCTCAGTTTCTCTTGCCTTTGGATATTTGTTATTCCCTGACTATGTTTCTTGATATCCCACACATGAGAAAGTTCATTCTGAGTCTGTCCCTCTCCCTTGGATTGAGTTCACTCAGCATGAGATTCTCCAGACCCATTTCATGATTCTCCTCCATGAAGTACTTTAGGTTATTTTGACACCACGTTTCCAAGGAAGCTGAAGGAAAACTATGATCTGATGATTCTTGGTAGTCGAAAGATTGACAACTGTTAAATGATTAATAATGACCTCTATATTCTTGGAAAGTGGGGAGCCAAGTTCATGGAAATGCAGATTAAATGGTGCTATCCAGGTACTCCTGTATAAATTAAATCTCCAATGCCAACTGAGGCTCTCTACTTTTAAGATCTCTAGCCACCATTAAGAGTATAGTAAAATTGAGGGTGGAGTGATAATGTAGCAGGGAGGGCTACATTACATTATTGCCTTGCATGTGGCCAACCTGGGTTCAATCCTCGGCATCCCCACATAGTCCCCAAGCACTACCAGGAGGAATTCCTGAGTGCAGAGCCAGGAATAATCCCTGAGCACTGCTGGTGTGACTCCAAAAAAAAAAAAACAAAAAGAAAAATATATATATATAGTAAGACAGTAAAACAATGAGAATATAAATGCTTTCTGCTATGAAAAGGACCAGTCCCCAGAGTAGACATAATATCAAAGACGTCACTTTCATTTCTTCAAGTCAATTAAACAGTTTTCTAGAGCTGCTTATAAAGTGGGAACAGAAATTTATCTTATAACTCTACTTTTTGTTTGTTTTTGAGTCATACCTGGTGGTGCTCAGTGCTTACTCCTGTTGCTGAGCTCAGGGATCATGCCTGGTGGTCTTGAGGGACTATATTGGGATGCCAGGGATTGAACCTAGGTCAGCCATGTGCAAGGCAAATGCCCTTCTCTCCAGCCCCAATTCTACAACGTTACAGGGTTTTTACATGAATCATCCCAGCAATTTACTAAGAACTCCACGAAAAGGAGAGAGAGAGAGAGAGAGAGAGAGAGAGAGAGAGAGAGAGAGAGAGAGAGAGAGAGAGAGAGAGTATATTTGAGTCTGCCTGGTACATTCTCTTCTATTCCATATGGTCCTGGTGGAGTTGTTAAATATCGTAGCACCCTGTAACAGCTGCCCCAGCAGAGTCAAAGGTCAAAGTACTCAGGGAGGGTACATGACCTCAGCGTCGTCTGTATGGTCAAGGTCAAGCCTTACCTGGCTAAGTCACTATGTGATCTTGGTCTACCTTTTTGAATCTCAGCCTCATCTTTGTTGTTTTTGTTCTTGGGCCACACCCAGCTGTGGTCAGAGGTTACTCCTGGTTCTGCCCTCAGGAATTACTCCTAGTGGTTCTTGGGAGACACTTTGGTGCTGGGGAGTCATCCCGGGTTGGCTGCATGCCTTGCAAGGACCTTAGCTGCTGTATTATCTCCCCAGACCTTGAGAGCTCCTATTTTTATTTTTGTTTGCAGGGGGTCACATCAGCCAGTGCTCAGGGCTTACTCCTCACTATGCACTTAGGAATCACTCCCAGCAGGCTCAGGGAACCATATGTAATACTTGGAATCAAATCAAGGTCTGCCTTGGGCAAGGCAAGTGCTCTACCAGCTTGGTATCTTTTTTTTTTAAAATTATTTTGTTTTAGATATACAATATTTTTAGATATATCCACCTTTAGACATACAATTACAAGATGCTCATGTTTGAGTTTTGGTTCTACAGTATTCCAACACCCATCCCTCCACCCGTGCCCATCTCCCATCACCAATGTCCCCACCTCCCCCCCCCCCTTCCCCCCTCCCCAGCCTGCCTCCATGGTGGTTCTGTATCTCCTTTCTTTCTCTTGCTCTCTCTCCTTCTCGCTTCCCTTTCTTACACATTGTGGATTGTAGTATATTCTAGGACATGATTGGTTCCACTAGTTTGATGGACTGTGCGGTCGCAAGTGACTGCACGACTTGGGGAGAGCCGGATGGCAGCTCCGGTTGTGTCTGAGTCTCTGCATGATATGGCTGGTTGCCCTGGGGCAATTCGTGGGCATTCCCACTGGGCCTCCAGGACGAATCAGAGTGGGGAAGGGGGGCCCCATCTCCATCTCATGAATGACTGGTGACTCCCACCTCCGAGGGCCGCCTACCTGGGCTTGAACTCGGCTACTCTGTTAATCTGGTCTTGAGATCAGCATCTCTCTTGGGTGGGCTCTGATGTGCTGTGGTGTCCAGCCGGACAGTGAAAATGGCAGTTATTGTGAGGAGCGAGTCTCATCTGGCTGCTTCTTCTTATTTATTTATTTTTATTTATTTATTTATTTATTTATTTTGCTTTCTGGGTCACCCTCGGCGATGCTCAGGGGTTACTCCTGGCTCTGCACTCAGGAATTACTCCTGGTAGTGCTCAGGGGACCATATGGATGCCAGGGATTGAACCCGGGCCGGCACAGGCCGGCTGCATGCAAGGCAAATGCCCTACCCGCTGGGCTATCGCCTCCGGCTTCATCATCTGGCTGCTTCTGAGGTCCAGCAGTGGTGATGGGCCCACTCCCCAAACCCATCTTTCCTCTTAGGAGCCTCATAGTCAGCCGAGCTAGGGGAGAGCTGGCTGCCAGCTCTCCCCATTGTGTCTGAGTCCCAGCTTGATATCTTTGCAAACTGAAAATTTTATTACAATCTGATTTAATGGAGTTAGGTTTTAAAAATTGATTTCTTTTGTTTGGCTTTTTTGGTCACACCCAGTAACACTCAGGAGTTATTTCTGGCTCTGCACTAAGAAATCATGCCCATTCTACCTGGAATGCCAGGGATCGAACCCAGGTCTGCTGTGTGCAAGGCAAACACACTTGTTCTATGGTTCTGGTCCAATCTACTCATTTTTTGAACCAGGCATAATAAACCTGTGTCATACAGTGAATGAGGACAGTCCCTTCATGCAATTAATTTCTTTTCTTTTTTTTTTTTTTTTTTTGCTTTTGGGGTCACACCTGGCAATGCTCAGGGGTTACTCCTAGCTCTGCACTCAGGAATTACTTCCAGCGGTGCTCGGGGGACCATATGGGATGCCGGGGATCGAACCCGGGCAGGCATGGGCCAGCCGCATGCAAGGCAAACGCCCTACCTGCTGGGCTATTGATCCAGCCCCTAATTTGTTTTCTTTTGTGATAGAAATGTTTTATACTTTTTGTATGTCTCCTTATTTTGGAGAAATAATTTGTCAACATTTCAATTTTGCTCCCCTCCTCTACATCATTTGCTTTCGCCTGTGATAACTTGTGAGAACCTTTGTCCTGCCTCTCTCGTCTGTGATTTGTTTTATAATACAGTGCTGTTCATTGAGTTCTAAATGATAAATAGTAAATGAACAATATTTGGCATTAAGAATTTTGATATCCATAGAAGCCCATGTAATTCTCAATCAGAGTAAGACACAGAACACGTTATCCTCACAGAGAAATGCCTTCCTTTCCATTCAATTTCTTTCCACATCCAGCAGAAGTAATGACTTTCATTTTAGCGGCCTGATTTTGGATTTCATATAAAGGAGATCATTCTGAATGTTATCTTTTGTATTTGTCTTCTTCTGCTAAGCATAATTATTCTGATAT
The DNA here is from genome assembly GCA_021461705.1 of Cryptotis parvus. Classification (NCBI taxonomy): domain Eukaryota; kingdom Metazoa; phylum Chordata; class Mammalia; order Eulipotyphla; family Soricidae; genus Cryptotis; species Cryptotis parvus. The sequence goes on from JAJIBD010003595.1 coordinate 81,587, forward strand.
TCATTAACATTGGCAAAACAATTTCCTCCTTTTCTGTAGATGATTAATAACCCACTGTATGAGTATTTCACACGGTTTATCAATTCTATTGATGAGCATGTCAATTAACTAATATTTTTGTTTACCACAAATGAGGCTGCTATAAAAATGAATTGGATATGTTATTTTATTTCTTTTAGTAAATAATCTAGGGTATATATATTTTTCTTTTAGTAAATAATCTAGTAGAATTGTTGGGTGATGGCACAGATCTATTTAACTTTACAAGTGGCTAAGCAGCTCTCCACGGCCACCATTCTATTTTACATTATTAGTAGCAATATATCAGAGTACCAGTTATTCTATATCCTGGCGAATATTTGGCATTATAAATATTTAACATGAAAATGTTTCATTTTATCCATGTAGTGGATTTGAACAGGAGTCTTGATGCCATGTTTTCTGCATTTCTCTCTTAATAATACTGGAAACCCTTTTACATGCATATTGGCATACACATACTGGTTTTTTTGTAAGGCATTTGCATTGAAGAAATCTTTATCCATCTTAAGATTGCAAAGACATATTCCCATATTTTAATTAGAAACCTTATGGTTATAGCTTTTGTGTTTAGGTCTGTGATCCACTTCAAATTAATTTTGTGTATGGTGAAAGGTTAATTTTCTTCCGTATAAATATTCAGTGTTTCTACACCATTCATTAAAAAGACTCTCCTTTTATTAATGAATTACCTTGATTCCCTGACCAAAAAAAAATCAATTCACCAGTAGCTGTCAGGGGCTCGGGAAAAGAGGGATGAAGAGGTTTCATAGAGGACATAGGCAAAAATATCATAATAATAGCAGATACAAATCATTTTACAATGATCAAAATTCAGAGACGACACAACTTCAAGAGTAAGTGACAATATAGTAATTAGGGTGCTTGCCTTGCCTGAGCTCAGCAGGAATGATGCCTGAGCACAGAGCCAGGAGTAAGTCCTGAGCACTGCTAGATGTGGCCCCAGAACAAAAACAAAAAAGGGTAAACCCCAGCGTAACATTTGGTAATCACGATGGTAATACAAGCTCACTATGACAAATATACCGGCCCTGAGCAGCATGTTGACGGTGTGTGAGGCCAGGAAGCATATGTGAGCACTCTATTTTCATCCAATTTTACTATGAGCCAAAAATTACTTTATAAATAAAATCCATTTGAAAACAAAGCTTCACTGTGAAAAATATAAAAAAGAAAAAAACCTGAATAACTATGTATGAATCTATCTCTAGGCTCTCAATTCTGCTTTGACCCATTTCTCTATCCTTGGAATAACCTTTGAAATCAGGCAAGTCCTCTGGATGCATTACTAGTTTTCAAAATTGTGTTGGCTGTTCTAGCTCAGTGTTCTTCACTCCTCTTTCACCTGCAGACCAGCAGCTGTCCCACAAACTGGTTCTGACCAGCAGTTATAATCGAGGTTTTCAAACACTCTACACCTGTGAACCAACACTGCTTTGAAGACTGATGGGTGAAGACGATGCCATCAATCTCTCACATTCTGGCACATCTTGTGAGTAGAAGTGAAGGCTTTTGTGCTGGACTATGTTTTTCACAGATGTTTGCGTAGCAAACGGCCTTGGAGGACAGAAATAGCAGCGCTGATTTGCTGCCCCATATGATAATATATAATGTCTTTCCTCCCAGACTGAGACTGGGCAGATCTGCTTTCGGCCCACTATAGCTAGTGGATTTCCTGAGCTTGAGGCACCTGGTATGGGATACAAATCCACTGCAAGAGACAAGGACCTGCAGAGAACATAGCAGTTAAGATATTGGCCTGGCACTAATTAATAATGGTCTTGGTCTCTGGCAGCGCAGTGCTGACTTTTCCAACAACAATGAAACAGTGGCAGAATGACTTGTTGGCTTGCAAGAATAAAAATCTCCCACCTTGTATGGCTCTTGATAATCAGCTAGTAATGGCAAAATTTTCCATGTTGAAAATAAATTTGCATTCCTAGAATAACTACGCAGTCATAATTATTATTTGTTCTATGTTACTGCTTTTTTTTTTGTGGGGCCACACTCAGCTGTGCTCATCTGAGTGCTCATTCTGGCTCTGTGCTCAGGAATCACTCCAGCTAGACTCTGGGAACTATATAGTGCCAGGGATTGAATCTGGGTGAGCTGCATGCAAGGCAAGTGCCCTGACTGCTGTTGTATTTCTCCGGTTCTTATATATTACTGAATTACTAATATATTTTAGGCTTATTTTCATGAGATACACTGTAGTTTTTAAATTTGTATATCTCACAGCGGTATAATAAAAACCTTATTAAAAAATTTTAGCTTTTTGTTTTTTGTGCCTAGCTGTTATCAAGACTTCTTTTCTTTTTGAGTCACATGCGGAGATGCTCAGGAGTTACTCCTGGTTCTGCACTCAGGAATTACTCCTGGCGGTGCTCGGGAGACCATATGGGATGCCGGGGGATCGAACCCGGCCAGCATGGGCCGTCCAGGTGCAAGGCAAACGCCCTACTCACTGGACTATCGCTCCGACCCCAGTCAGGACTTATTGCTGGCTCTGTGCTCAAGGATCACTTCTGGCATTGCTTGAGGGACCATATGCAGTGCCGGGACTGAACCCTGGTGGTCTGGGTGCAAGGGAAGCACAGTGCTGGCTGTACTATTCAGCCCTGATTTTTATGGTCTTTTCAGGAATATCTTTATCAATTTAGGTTATTTAATTATTTAGGTTATCTTTGGAATTTAGGTTATTTAATTTTTTTCTACTCATTAGAGTCTTATATACTTATTTGCTCTCTTTTTCTCATTTTTATAACATTTATAAATGATATAGTGGCTCTTCACATGCTACCTGTCTGAATGCAAGGTGCCCTCCCAACGGAAAACCAGCAGGACAGTTCTACTGTTCAAGAAGGGAGACATTCATGACATTGGCAACTATCGCCCCATCTGCCTATTGTCCGTCATCTACAAGCTGTTCACTCGAGTCATCCTGAACGGGATTGGCAGAACACTATATGAAGGACAACCATGTGAGCAAGCTGGCTTCCGAAAAGGATTCAGTACTATCGACCATATTCACATGGTAAACCAAGCTCACTGAGGTGTGTTGGGAGTTCAGGATGCTGCTCTGTCTCATGTTCATTGATTTAAAAGAAAGCTTTTCCAGAATCAGGGACGCTGTTTTGTTTGCCAAGGCATCGAAAATCAGACGGGCTGGACATGTAATATGATTTGGGGACGACCGCTGGATTAGAGCTGGTACTGACTGGATTCCACAGGATGTCAAAAGATCACGTGGCTGCCTACCTACAAGATGATCAGATTTCTTCGTCAAGACCCTGAAAAACAGTTTGAGGCTCTTCGTATTCCTGAAGAAATCAGATGCCACTGGGCTACATTGGCACGTTGATAGGGTCAAATGGAAATGTTATTGGTGCCTGCTCGAGTAAATCAATGAATAACAGGATTCAAGTGATCAAGATCATTTATATCAAGTGTACCAGGGAATTTATATCACTGGTAAAAATGGAAAGATATACATTTTCCTCTAAGTATTGCATTAGTTGTGCCTTACAAAATTTAATAATCTGTACTTTCATTATTATTCAGTTTGAAATAAATTTCTCATTTGTCTACTTTTTTGGGGGGTCACACCTGGCGATGCTCAGGGGTTACTCCTGGCCCTTTGCTCAGGAATTACTCCTGGCGGTGCTCGGGAACTATATGGGATGCCGGGGATCGAATCCAGGTTGGCCATGTGCAAGGCAAGCGACCCACTTGCTGTGATATTGCTCTGGCCCCCTCATTTATCTAAATAAGAAATTTATTTTTAAAAAAGTATAAACCTCAAAAATTTTTGGATTTTTGAGAAAAGTGTTACCTAATTTCCACATATATTTATAAATGACATTTTCATTACTCATTTCACTGAAAGAAAGAAAATATTGTATTAAGAATTCGTTTTTTCAGCCAACCCCATTAGAAAATGGGGAGAGGGAGATGAACAGAAACTTTGACAAGGAAGAAATCCGAATGGCCAAAAAGGCATATGAAAAAATGCTCATCATCACTAATCATCAGAGAGATGCAAATCAAAACAACAATGAGATATCACCTCACACCACAGAGAATGGCCCATATCCAAAAGGGTAAAAGCAACAAGGCTGGCGTGGATGTGGGGGGGGACTCTCATACACTGTTGGTGGGAATGTCGACTTGTACAACCTTTCTGGAAAACAATATGGACATTCCTCCAAAGACTAGAAATTGAGCTCCCCTTTGACCCAGCCATACCACTCCTGGGAATATACCCTGGAAAGCCAAAAGCACAGCGGAAACACAATCCGCACTTTTATTTTCATAGCAGCACTGTTCACAATAGCCAAAACCTGGAAACAACCAGTATGCCCGAGAACTGATGACTGGATAAAGAAACTGTGGTACATCTACACAATGGAATACTATGCAGCTGTCAGAAAAAATGAAGTTATGAAATTTTGCTATAAATGGATGGATATGGAAAGAATCATGTTGAGTGAAATTAGTCAGAAGGAAAGGGAGAGACATAGAATGACTGCATTTATTTGCATGGCATAAATATACTAGGTGATCTTACCAAAAGTGGAAATTACCACAAGCGTGTGGGAGTCAGAGGTTGGTTTAGATAGAGAAAAGAAACATGAGTGAATAAATGTCTAAAGTTCTGATGCTAACATAGAACTGAGCATTAAAGACAGACAAAAAATGCAAATGATGGCTTCTAAGTGTATGTAGTGCAACAAACAATGTGTGGGAGAAGGAGGAGAGAGAGAGGGAGAGGAGAGGAGATAAAAGAACCTGCCATTTAGGCGGGATGTGGGAGGGGGAGGAATTGGGGACATGGGTGGTGGCTGAGGGGCACTGGTGGAGGCGGGGTGCTGGAACACTGTGTGACCGAAACCCCCAAACGTGAACAACGTTGGAATTGTATATCTCACGGTGGTATAATAAAATGTTAAAAAAAAAAAGAATTCGTTTTTCTGGGGTTTTGTTTTGGTTCACTCCTGGTGGTGCCCAAGGGTTACTCGTGGCTCTGTGCTTGGGGTCACTTCCAGCAGTATTTGAGGGACCATATGGTGCCAGAGATTGAAGCAGGGCGTTGAGCAGGAAAGTGGTAACTAACATACAGCTCTGCAACTTCATGTGTTGGATGAGGTGAGGAGAGGGAAGAGGGGAGAAGGGGAGAAGAGAAGGAAAAGGGAGAGAAGAGAGGAGAGAAGGGAGAGAGGAGAGAGAGAGAATATTATGCTTCAGCCAAAGACTGACAAGCAATCCCAGAAATGCAGCTGGAGGCATTATACTTCCTGATTTCAAATATCACAAAGACAGAGTGTTCTAATTAGTTTGATACTGATGTAAATGACAGACATAGATAGCTGGGGCAAAATCAAGAGCCCAGAAAAAAGCTACACATAGAGAGTCAGCGAATATTTGGCAAAATACTCAAGGGGAAAGTCTCTAAATTAAACGGTGCTTAGCAAACCAGATATTTCTTGCAAAAGAATAAAGCTGGACCCCTATCTTATGCTATTCAGTGAAACTAACTCAAATGGGATTGAAGACTTAAAGACCAGAAACCATGAAACTCCTAGATGAAAGTGTATGGGAAAAGCTCACTGATGTTGGTCTTGGAAATCATTCTTTTTAGATAGGACACCAAAGCAGAAATAAAAGAAAAAAAATAATCAAGTAAGATTATATCAAACTAAAAAGCTTCTATATTGCAAAAGAATTTATTGGAATTCTATATTCCAATAAATTGGAAAGGCAAAGTCACAGAATGGGAGAAAGTATTTGTAAACCACAAATCTGACAAGGGGTTCCTATCCAAAATATATAAAGAACCTCTACAATAGCAAGATCACAATCCAAGTATAAAGTGGATCAAGAATCTAAACACATGCTTTCCCAAAGAACACATACAAACGGCCAACAGACACATGGAGAGATGCTTAGCATCAATAATGATTAGGGAAACCAAACCCAAACCCAAACCAGATGCCAGTGCACACCTGTTACAACACGTGTCATGAAAATGGTAAAAAATAGGACTTCTGATGGCGTGGAGAAAAGGATACCTGTGAGCACTGTTGGGGGGCGGTAAATGTGGATGGCAGTAGTACAGGGATTCCTCAAAAAATCAGAAAACAGAACAGGGGTCGGAGAGGGAGTAACAGTGGGTAAGGCACCTGCCTTGTACCACGGCTGGCGGTCTTCAAGCCCGGGCACCAGATACGGTCCCCTTACACAGTCAGGAGGGATCCCAAGCACGGAGTCAGGAGTACGCCCGAGCATTGCTGCATATAGCTCCCAAATACATAAAGCGAAATAGTCCTACTAAAAGTAGATCTGCACAATTATTCCCAGTTCTAATACAGTTAAAGGAAACAGGTCAGTGGAGTTTATCTGCACTCCCACAGTTCTTGCAACATTCTTCATAAGGCACTGAAACAGCCTGTATCTATCAGTAGATAAACAGAGTTCTAAAAATGTGGTAGATAGACTCAAATAGTGGAATATTATTCAGTCATGAAAGAAGAAAATCTGCCAATTTTTTTCTTTTCTTTTTTGGATTTTTGGGTCACACCCAGTAATGCTGAGGAGTTACTCTTGGCTCTGTACTCAGGAATCATTCCTGGCAGTGCTCATGGATAAGGGATGTCAGGGACTGAATGCAGGTCATTCGCATGCAAGGCAAACACTCTACCCATTGCACTATCGCTCCTGCCTGAAAATATGCCATTTTTAGGCATATTTTCAGGGCACTATGAGGGCACTATGGTAAGCGAAGCAAAATGACTAAATCTGTGTGATCACATTTACGTGTGGAATCAAAAAAGCCGAACTCATACCACTGTGGTTATCAGGGTGTGGAAGAGAGAGAGAGAGAGAGTAATTCTGGTCTGAGGAGATGCTGGTCAAAGGTACCAACTTCTAGTTACAAATGAGTAAATTCTGGGTAAGTGATATCCAGCAGGGGGAAGAGAGTTAACAGTAAGACATGAGGAAGTTTCTTAGTAGACTAAAATTTTTTCTTTTGAACCAATCTGTTGGTACATGTGCGCCAGCCTGTGGAGCCTGGCCCTCAAGAGCAGATAATACAAAATATTTCAGAACATACACACACAACAGTAATTAACACGAAAGTGTTAACTAACCTTATTATGGTTAACTGTTTTGCAAGCATGCATTAAATCAACACACTGTATGCTTTATACTTATATAATAGCACATACCATCTAAATCTCAGCAAAAATAGGAAGATAGTGAACTTTAGGGTACATCTATTTCCTGAGAAACTCCACATCAGTATCTTTTTAAGCAGTAATTTGCTTCTACTCTATAAATAATATTTTTTCCTAGAATGAGGCTTGATCCTGTAAATGGCAATAATTCCATTATAAAGAAAAATTATTATGTTTGATAACTAAACAACATTAGTTGGTTATCTTGAGGACGTCATTCAAAAATATATTAGTTTTGTATCTGAAGACTTGGGAAGTGTCTGGCATAAAGTGATACAGATGATCCCTGGAACCGAGAAAACATTCCTGGGAGTCGTTTAATCTAGAGACGTCACTTTCGGTCACAGGGGGAGTAAACAGTTAGGATCCCACTTCCCTGAAGATGCCACTTCCTACCTTTCCTGGGCCAGATGAGGAGGAGGAGGAGGAAGTAAAGTGTGTCAGAATGAGGCCTTGGGAGTGTGGCCACGAAACGGGCACCACAGACATACCAGAAGCTCCTTTTCTCCCCCTTCACAGCACGGTGACAGAATCTGACAAAAAGTTCCCAGGCGGAAGCAGCATGGGGTTTCTTGTTCCCTCTCTTAGAAGGTGAGCGAGGGAAGCGCGGAGCAGAGAAAACATGCTCGGTTGGGCAGAGGTGAGAAATAGTTGTGGATCTACCCACAGGCAATGCCCAAGAGCGCTCACTACCTCAGAAACCAACACACACCTGAAGAGGCTCAGAAACAGGGTTTGTTCTGAAGTGCTGGAGTTGCCCATCATATTTTTTCTAAGTTACAGGAGCTATTTGCTTAGCATTATAATCAGCATTCTCTTCCCCACCGTCTCCCCAAATACCCTCCTTCTTTAAGAGGACGTGGATGTACTCTTTTCCTGGAAGGCCCACTGGAATGGCACTGAAGCACTTGGTGGGCCTCTCGTCTCATCTCAGCTCAGGCATGTGGCTGAGTTGTCTGGCGACAAGAATACAGGCTGGGTGCACCCCACTGGGGTGGCCGCTGGGACAGATTCATCAGCATGGAGGTGTTGCAGTGACCGAAAGGACAAGGGGAAATTGAATGGGATCAAGCATCTGAGGGAAAGGCCAGGGAGGGGAGAAGTCAAGTGCTCGAAGATAAATGGCTGTGAACCCACAGGCCAGCAATAAATATGCTTGGGGAGAGAGGGCAGGCAGATGGAAGGGAAAAAGGGACTGAATATTCAAGGCGAAGAAAGATACTGAATGGAACAACTGTTCCCAAGAAAGCAGGACAAGAAACCAAAGGGAATTTATGAACCGTGAATGAAGCAATGGAGAGCCGAGCACGCTCCTTTTCCTATTAAGGCTTCCGAGAGGAACAAATGGCGTGATTGTGGAGGCCAGAGATTGGAGGACATCAGCGAGGAGGCACCGCTGAATGGAGGAACAGGTGATGGATGAATTTGCTGCTGGAGTGTCAAATTGTCCTACCTGATCCAGACTCATGGGGGGGAAAGGAGTTCGGATGTTAAAACCTGCAAACTTCCCTGGAAAAGAGGTGACCTGTGCAGGAAGCAGGCTGGCTTTGTACACATGCCAGAACTGGCCATACTGATGTAGGGCAAACACACGGGAGCCAGAAATCCAGCTAGATCTGAGTTCCAGTCTCAGCATTCCTACGGACTCTTGTACTTATCCATTACATAACTTTGGGCAAAGCCCTTGACTTCTCTGAGTCAGGTCCTCCGAGCTCCTGATCAGAAATCTGACATTTAGAGGGCTGTGAATATTACCCTATGCCTCATGGGTGTGCCATGGATGGTAGCGATTACTATCAGTCAGAGCCAAGTTTACATCTCGAGGTGAACTAAATGGAGGAAGTCTCAGAAATTCCTTGAGTTTGAAAGGGTTGAGAGCAAAACATGTTATAAATATACTCCAAAAAGTTAGACTGCAGACTCACTGTGCCCTTCCCACAAATTGGGCTACTCCATAAAGTAGCCGCAAATACCAAATGATCAAGAATGACAGATGAGCTCTTAAATTACATTCCTTTTCACTATTAGGGTTGTCCTTTTCCCTACAAAATGTGGCATATCTCTACCAGGAATATGTGGACAGTGTCCTAAGAACCATTATTACCACTAAAGTTCTGAGACTTTTAATAAAGTTTTTTTTCTTTTCTTTTTTAAACACAGCAGATAGTTTTAAGAAGTCCTGTAATTTTACCTGATGAGGTCCTGAACGCGACTGTTAAAAGCATCACCTTGGGAGGGTTTGTTTTTCATTTCCTGTGTTGATATTTTTGGTGTATCTGGCCGGCTGTTCCCATCTGGTCGATTGGCAATTAAGCAGTCAAAAACCACAGCGTTGACTTTGAGAAGACCAGTTGTCAAGCCTTCAAAAACTTGCTTATTTGTATTTCTTCCCAAAATAGCATTATTTTCATCTGGAACATAAACCTAGATAAAAAAAAACAATAACTGTGTTTCAATAAAACCACCCAAAATTAACAGAAAGGATATGGAAAGTTTCTGGAATCAAAACTGACTTTGAGATTCTAGAGGAGGCTACAGAATGTTCCAGCATTGGTTCTGAGGTCATACTGCTGAATTCAAATCTCAGCTCTGCCCTTATTAGTTGAGCGGTCACAAGCAGGTTATTACTTCCAAACTTCAATCCTTTTGCTTATGAAACAGGGACAATGACATCACCTATCTGATTGGAATCTTGTGAGGATTTGATAAGTTAACACGTAAAATACTTAGCTTATACCAATACATAAAATTATAAGTACTCAAGTGATATTTACTCAACTGAATAGTATTAAGAAGTAATACAAGGGAATGCAGAAAATGAATTAACTGGTAAGCAACATTTATTCTTTGATGTGAAAAATGTCTCCTGGGGAGGTTTGGGTTAGAGAGACAGGACAGTGGGTAGGTTTCTGAACTTCCATGTGGCTGACCCAGGCTTGATTCCCAGTACCTCTCTGGTTCCCCTCTAGACCCCCCCGCCCCCACCCCCAGCTTTGATCACTCCAGCCCAACCAGGAGTGATCCCTGAGCACAGAGCCAGGAACAAGCCCTGAGCTTCACCAGGTATGGCTCCGCTTCCCTGCTACCCCAGATCTCATGTTTGGTGACAGAGATATCTCACAGAGCTGGAGAACATACCTGGCATGCTCAAGGCCCTGGGATCAATCCCCAGCATAGTATGGCTGTCCACGCACCAAAAACAAATATATTTGGTTGATTTTCAATGATCACCTCCAGTACCTGCGGTCACATTCAACTCTCTTTGTTTGTAGCTTATGGGAGTATGTATGTTGAAAGTTGGGACTTGGAGCCAGAATCTGGAACTGAATTCTAGCAGCTTACAGATAATTTCCTCAATCTTTCTCAGTGTCAATTTCCTCAATTGTGAAATAAGAAAATCAGAGCATCTAGTAAATTAACACGTGTGAATTCTGAGTAACTCCTGTCTTCTGCCATGGCTGGATGGGGTCGGTCACTTGCTGTACATATGGCAGCTAACCTGGGCATCTAAACAGCTTACTTTTGCTTTCAACCAGTCCTTTACAGCATCACTTACACACCTGCTTTTGGAGATACTTGTAAACAAATTCATAATCCCCTGAGGTTCTGAGGCAGAGCTTTTCTTCCTAACGCTACCCTAAATTTTAGGTTTTGGACAACCATCTTAGCATCATTTGCTCTCTACATTAAAAACATGTTGCTTTACCTTCTTCCCCACCCTTTTCATCTTTGAAGAACCAGGACTTAATCTACTCACTATAATATTAGTGGGACAACTGGCCAAATAACTAATTGTTTAATTTCCTAGACTTTAAAGACACAGTTTGACTTAAGTTATACATATTTTTTTTCTTATAGAAAGAACAGAGAAATCTCTTCCTGGGAAGTCTATTTCTCTGACATAGAACTTCATATTCCTTTCTTCAAAAACAACAACAAAAAATTCCTGCCCTGGCATTTCATTTGTAAAGTATCTTGAACAACACTCAGTGTAGGGGCACCTGGAAAACTTTTGCTTATCAGAAATACTTCACGGTGTGGTTGCATCATTTGGGAACAGACCTGCTATGCGCCTATGTGGGGTTCCTGTTCTCCCCCTGCACAGAGCCACTGTTGGGACTAGAGCTGGCTGTGCTGCCCAACACCTCCGCCCAGCATCTGGGCTGAGAGTGGAGGCTGTGACTGGTCCTGGGCACCCATGGACATTCCTGGGCACCCCTTCACCTGCCAAAGGTGCAGCCTTCTGGGACAGCATACAGAAGCATCAGTAAAAGTAGCCCTCTTTCCCAGAGGCCTTAAAAACACTCTCCCCTTAACCACTGGGGCTGTCTCTGGGGGTGTAGCTCGAGCACAGTTCTGAGTGCAAAATATGTTTGTTATTATTAAATATTAAGTATTAATAATAAATAATAACATAATTATTAGTTTACAGACACCTGTGTGTCTTTACTTGGAGGCCCCAGATCACTCTCCCCTTGCCTGTAGTGATGGGCAGTGAGATTTGAGCTGCAGAAACAACAGACTAGGAGCTGGGCCACAGCTACAGGGTCAAGGGTAACTGTGGAGAAAACCCCAACTATGGGACTTGTCTAGAGTTGAGGGTGACGAGAACCCCGCCCCTCCACCCAAACATCATTACCTAGGGAGGCCCAGATTCCTGGACTCTCTGGAAGTGACCTCTGCTCCCCTGACCTCCATTACCTTGTGCTAGAACTCAGAGGCAGATGTGTCCATGTACAAAGCAATACACACACACCACAGCATCCCTGCGGAAACCATCAAGGAATTATACCCTATACCCTGTAATCCTGATAGAAGGCCTATACAGCAAGTAGGGAGAGCTTACCTCAGCATCCGGAAAATAATATATAATCTCAAGCAAAGTGATGAAACAGAGAAAATATTTCATAACCAGACAGAAACCTGGAGAAAAGTTCAAAGGTAACAACTAGATAACTCACCTGCAGAAGAGTTAGGGGAATGGCAGAAGGGTTTAGGGGGGACAGTTTTAACAATGCTTCGTGGAATGGGTGACCCAAATGAGAACTATAGCATGGTCAGGAAATATATCTACAAACATTTCAAACAGAAATAAAAGATTAAAAAAAATCCAAGAACTAAACCAAAAATACAAGGTAGGGCATAAAAATAAATAAGAAGTTGCTGACAGACTTATTTGAGATGGAAAGTATGAGAGTAAGAAGCACTCAAATAGGGCTGGAGTGATAGCACAGCGGGTACGGTGTTCGGGTATGGTGTTTGCCTTGGACATGGCCAACCTAGGTTCGATCTCCGGCATCCCATATGGTCCCCAAGCACCACCAAGAGTAATTCCTGAGTGTAACCCCTGAGCATTGCCGGAGAGAAAAGAGATAAACCTGCTATAGAGGCAGGCTCTGGAGGTTGGGAGGAGGGAATCAGGGACATCGGTGGTGGGAAACAGGCACTGGTGGAGGGATGGGTGCTTGAACACTGTGCGACCGAAACCCAAACATGAACATCTTTGAAATTGTATATCTCATGGTGGTAAAATAAAATATTTAAAAAAAGAAGCAAATAGATCAGAAAAAGAAAAGAAGAATTAAAAAAAAACTGACTGAGCCCAACAGCCCTGTGAGTTGGTCTCAAGAGGAATATCATACACACCACAGTCTCAGAACAAGAAGACAGAAGGGCAGAAATTCTATTGGAAGAAATAATAACCAAGAATTTCTCTGTCTCTTGATAGGTGAAAGAAATTTAATATCCAAATACACGACACTCAGAGTTCGAAACAAAAAAAGATGGCCAGAGACGTCCCAAGATAAAACCAACATGCTAAAAGGCAGAAACAATAAGAACAGAACGCCACGCACACCTGGGAGGGGGAGGAATCACACAAAGGAACCTCCTACGTGATTATCCGTGAACGCTCACAAAAGGCGACCAGCGATGTGTTTAAAGTGGTGAAAGAGGATGTTCGAGGGACGCTGCTCTCCTACCAGACTGACAGAATTGAAGAAGGGGTAGAGTTTCAGAGACAGACAAAAATGAAAGCGATACATCACCACCAAACTAGTCCAGCAAGAAATATTAAAGGGACTTTTATAAAATGAAAAGCAATCCCACCTAGAAGTGGCCAGGCACCAGAAACAAACAGTGGGGGCAGAGGGGGTAGAAAACGAATTAGTACAGGATCAAGCTTCCCGTCTGTTTCAGGAGACCCCTGACTTTTCCCCTACACAGATGGGAAGATGTTCCATGCCTGGGGCTGTCTGGGTCAGGATGAAAATCCTCTGTGGCTCTTCTTAATTTAGCTTACTCATTTTTTTTCTCCAAAGATTTGCCCCTTGGAATGGTTAGGTTACACAGAAAACCCTTAAGACTCTGAGGGCCGAAGTCTCCAGTACTGCCCCTCTTCCCTCACCAGCTGTCCCAGTGGTCCCCAACTCAGCCAGCCTGGGGGTACCTGTAGCAACCTGGCTGTGTGTGCTGGCTGGGCTCCCTTTCTTGGGTGAAGGCATGAGGCCCGCTAAGGATCCGTGCATATTTGGGGTGAGGAGTGGGAGAGGGGGAAAAGAAAAACTAACTTCTGTTAGGCTTTTCTCCTGTGTTCAGTACTCAAGAATTTCCGGCTTATCATCACATTTAATTACTAACGACTGATGAATCTTCACCAGAGATGTCAAGCAAGGTGTCCACGTTGTAGAGCTGGTTAACGTAAGAGCTAGTGTTTGAATTCCGATTTATTATACTGCAAAACCCACTTGCTTACTCTTTTTTTTCTTTTTGGGTCACACCCAGCAATGCCCAGGGGTTACTCCTGGCTTTTTTTTCTTTTTGGGTCACATTTGGCAATGCTCACAATGCTCAGGGGTTACTCTTGGCTCTTCACTCAGGAATTACTCCTGGCGGTGCCTTGGGGACCATATGGGATGCTGGGGATCGAACTCTCGGTCGCGCGCTGCAAGGCAAATGCCCGACCCACTGTACTGTTGCTCTGGCCCCCACTTGCTTACTCTTACCCCATACTAATTTATTCACAATGAACACTTTTTTAAAAAAAATTGAGGATTCTGGGGAAATGTTTTCTCTCAAAGAGGGAAATGGAAACTGATTATAGGTTAAACAGCCTTTCAAATGCTCCTTCCACTGAACATGTTCACTGTCACTATCACTATCTTCCCGTTCATCATCTATTTGCTAGAGCAGGCACCAGTAATATCTCCATATGTCCAGTCTCCTGCTAGGAGAACCCAAAGGCATCCGCTTGCTCCAGGAACATAAAGAGCCTCAAACCATTATATTAGGTCACGCGAATGACCTAATATAAATGTTACTGGTATTTGGCATATCAAATACTACACGAGCAGCTTGCCAGGCTTGCTGTGCAGGTGGCATACTGTTGTAGTCACCTCTAAATAAAGCATTTATTGATGAACCACGTGGCCGCTAGCGGCCGCATGAGCTGGGCTGTGATAGTCTGGTCTGCTGGGTGGAGTTGTGATGAGAGGGAAGTCCAGATGTGGAAAATGGCGGGCCCCATGGAGTAGGGGGGTCGTCTGGGCCCGTTGTGAGGCTCTGCTGGGGTGGCAGGCCAGGGCTAGAACCCGCCATGCCTCCCGGGTGCCTCATGAGTGCTTGGGCACAGGGAGAGCACATAGCAGCTCTGCCCCATGTCTGAGAGTATCTGGTTCAGCATACCTGGGCTGGATTAAAAAAAAAAAACTGCTGCAGAGTGGGTGTCGATGATATGGGCTGTGATAATCTGGTCTGCTGGGTGGAGTTGTGAGGAGAGGGAAGTCCGGATGTGGAAAGTGAGGGCCCCATGGAGTGGGGGAGGGTCGCCTGGCTTGTTGTGAGGCTCAGGTAGGCTGAACCAGAGACTCTCAGACATGGGGCGGAGTTGCTACTTGCTCTCCCTGTGTCCAGTCGCTCATGAGGCACCCGGGAGGCATGGCCGGTTCTAGCCCTGGCCTGCCACCCCAGCAGAGCCTCACAACAAGCCAGACGACCCCCCCCTATTCCATGGGGCCTGCCATTTTCAACATCTGGACTTCCCTCTCGCCACAACTCCACCCAGCAGACCAGACTAAACATATTACTTAAAAAAAATATGGTTCCATAAGAGACTTAAGGGACTCTGTGAGTAGTTTTTGGTGAGACATATTAATACCATTATTCAGAGTTCCTATTTATGGTTTGATGACCAAATATGAAAATAATTTCATATTACTTATGAACTTATTACATGTTATTTATGACCCCTAGAAAATAAGTTTAATGTGAAAACAAAATATTTACTTCACATTGCAATGACAAATAGTAATGGGACCATAGACTACTCCTGTATTCTTTGTCTATGGTTGACAAGTTTTGAGTTCATATTTTTTATATCTACACTTAACTTTAGAAACAAAATTTTGGCAATGTCTCATGAAGAGCACAAAAAAGATGAAAAACTTCTCTAGTAACCTGGCAGCTAAACAAAGAAACCCCAGCAGGTCCCCCTCCTCCCTGGTTGGACTTGTCAAGGTGAACTATGGGACTTTACAAGTCCCTGATGTCCTAAATAGTCTTTAACTTAAATAAAAACCTATTTAAAACACTGTGATTTAAAATTCCTGAATCAACCAGATGCCATTGGGCTACATTGGCACGTGATAGGTCCAATGGAAATGTTACTGGCGCCCGCTCGAGCAAATCGATGAATAACGGGATTCAAGTGATCAAGTGATTTAAAATACTGTTACTGGTAGGGTTCCACAGTACAAGGTTGCAACGTGATGCCCTTCACCTGAGTGCCACTGCCCGCCCCCCATCCCCGCACCCCACTCAATCCCTTGCCCTGCCTGTAAACTTGGTTGTGTAGACCAGCTCTCAGGTTGTGGTCTTTGGCCATTTGTTATTACCTTATTAAATTTCTTTCGATTCCACATATGCAAGTTTCATTCTGTATCCACCCCTTTCCTGCTTCACATACACTGCTTCACATACAGTAGAACTCTGCTGCATGTTTTACTCATGCAGCAAAGGGCATGATTTCATCTTTTTTTTTAATAGCTGAGTAATATTCCACTGCATGCATATACCAGTTTCTTTAGCCCGCCCTCTGCTTTTTTTTTTTTTTTTTTAGGTCACACCCGGCAATGCTCAGGGGCTACTCCTGGCTCTGCACTCAGGAATTACTCCTGGCGGTGCTCGGGGGACCATATGGGATGCAGGGGATCGAACCCAGGCTGGCACAGGCCGGTCACGGCAAGGCAAACGCCCTACCCGCTGGGCTATCGTTCCAGCCCGCTGCCCTCTGCTTTTGGGCACTTGGATGGTGTTCACATGTGGTTATTGTGAATAGTGCTGCAATGAACACAGGTGCTAATGTCACTCTGGAATGGAGAAGTGGCATTGCTGGGCAAAATGAAAGCTCAGTTCTTAGTCTGTTGAGAAGCGCCCATAAGGTTTTCTAAAATAGCTGGACTAGTCAGCATTCCAACTTGCAGCAAATGAGTCTTTTGATTTTTTTTTTTTGTGATTCCTGTTTGCTGACATTGTCAGCCTCGCTTTCAATCTAGTCACAGTATCAATGCTGGTTTTCCCAAAGAGTTCTGTTTTCTTCTAATTCCCTCCTTTATTATTTATGATCCTTTCACTGTGGAGAACAGTTTTCAATTGCTTTTAACTTCTGGTGAAGTCTTAAATTTTTTCCCCATCTCCTCAGGGTGCAATTTTAACTCAAATGGTGACAGAAAGTCTCCTCATCCTTCCTCATGGACTTTTATTTTGTTGGGTTGAAAATGATTCTTCTTAAGTATTATAATAGGAGCCAGTGCTTCTCGAAAGGAACGTGGAGGTGGCCTGGTGAGCTGGACAAGCTGCTTACCCTCAGCGAGACAGAAACTTTCTTTATAGATTTCAAAAAAAGTCACTTGATGAAAGAAAAAAAAAATCACATCATTAAAAGTCAGGCATCTATACTGTGGAGCTCCTTTCCAGAGCAGCACACTGTACTACTGTCTTCTGTTGGCTAGAGGTAAAATAACTCATTTGCAGCCGCTCTTCTGGGGCGCGTAAGAGATGAAATGCACACCGGGGTTCTGACACAGCCCGCGACCAACACTCAGACTTGGACTCCCAGCACACTGGCTGGCCAACGACACGGTCCAGTTTGGCTAGCAAAGGCGTCCAAGCAGCATCCTCCCCTCCCGAGCCAATCACTACCCAGCTCTAATGCACACCTGGCCCACCTGAGTCAGGAACACATTCCATTCTGGGGTGGGTGGTCTGGGGAGGGCAGGGGCAGGTTACCTTCCCGGCATGCAGTGGGGCTTCTAACTCCCACCTGCTGGTCTGTACCAGGCCTGGCCTGGGAAAAAAAAAACAAAAAACAAAAACCAGAGCTGGACTGCTCCTCGATCTTCTCAATCTGCCACTCCTGAGGCAGAAATCTAAAACCACTATTTCTCTTCAATGAATGAAAGGCATTTCCTAGAATACACGGGCGTGTTACAAGTTGATTTCAAGTCTATAGTCTTCTTACAGAATTTCCCCTTCCTTTCAGAAGGCATCTGACCAGCACAACATTTGGGCCAGTTCATGCAGTTTTAGATTTGGAAAAATAATCTTAATTTTATTTTTGTATTTCATATTTGAGGAAACCATGGTAGAGGAGAAAGAAACTTTTCTGAGAACAGATCATGAGAAATGGAGTAATTGCAAATTGACTTCAAGGAGAAACCCAATATTTATAGTTTCAGAAGCACAAATCCAAAGCGCTGTAACAAAATTACATTAAGTTATTATCACTTCTTAAAGAAAACACGCTTTACCTCTCTAAAACTCTCTACCACCAAAGTGATTTGTAAAACTTTCTACATTCTTTCTCTCAGTAGAGCAAGATGCTTTCAGCAGTAGTATTTATCCATTCTTCGGTAACACGATTCCATTAAAGAGGAAATTAACTTGGTAAACAAAGGAAATTCTATCCAATTAATTTTTAGCATTCTGGAATTGGATTTCTGTATTTTTGAGTTGTGTGGTATATCCACAATGGCTATTATTTGAATTAAGTTTACTGAGAGTCAATAGAAGATTGTTTAGAAAACTATCAGGACAGTGTTGGTATAAGAAACTAACGAATGACCTTGTATCAGGAGGTCTTGTCAAAGGTGGAAATTATCACAAACATGTGGGAGTCAGAGGCTAGGTAAGACAGAAAATGGAACAGTGTGCTAACAATTGTCGAGGGTACTAATACCAACCTAGAACTGAGCATTAAATACAGGCAAAAAGATACAATGACAACCCTTTAATGTATGTTCTGTAATCCATAGTCTGGAAGGGAAGGAAAAGAGAAAGAGAGAGAAAGGGAAAGAAATAAAGAACCTGCCATGGAGGCGGGCTGGGGGAGGGGGAGGGAACCGGGGACATTGGTGGTGGGAGATGGGCACTGGTGGAGGGATGGGTGCTGGAACACTGTATGACCAAAACCCAAATATGAACTTTTTAATTGTATATCTTTGTAATTGTATATCTCATAGTGGTATAATAAAATACTTAAAAAAAGAAACAAACGAAACTCCAAACAATGGACAGGTTGGAAGAGGAATAAGGTACTGTTTAATTTCCTTTAGCAAAAGGCCATTACAGACACAAACATTTTTTCATTGCTATTTGTGGTATTATACATAAAAGACAGAACACATAAAAGACATTTACCGTAGTGATACTTGGTGTGAAAGAATAGAAAGACTTATGTTGAAATGGGCAGCAGCTTTTCAACATTATCTTTTAAAAAACTAACTGGCGCATGTTATGAAGATGATCTGGATTCAATCCCTGAATAGTCCTGAGCACTGCTGGCTGTGACTAGAACCACTCCCTCACACCAATATTTTATACACCTTCCCCAATTCTATGGTGTTGGGAACTGAACTGAGGTTGGCTGTAGGCAAGGCAAGCGTAAGCCCTGTACTATCTCTCTGGCTTTCCTCAGGCATTTCTGAATGCACACTTCAGTTGTACAAAACACAATCACACTAGTGAGCAGATCTCACCTCTACCTCAGCTCTAAAACTCAATTATCCATTGAATAGTGACTTTCCATTCTCCCAGCCCTTGGGAGCCACCATTCCACTTTGTCTTTATAATTTGGGATGAGTACTGATGCTGGGAGGCGGTGCACGTGTGCGTGCATGTAGAGAGAGAGAGAGAGAGAGAGAGAGAGAGAGAGAGAGAGAGAGAGAGAGAGAGAGAGAAAGAGAGAGAGAGAGATACTAGATTGCTGATTACTATTAGGTGCAGATTACACTCCCAGCCTCTTACCCTTCTCTGAAAGGACGGGGGTGAGGGACACGCTGCCTGCCCCCTTCTCAGTAAGGCCTCAGATCCTCCGGAGAGAGCAACTTCTGCTCTCATTGCTCAGGATTTCCTGTAGCAATACCAACAGAGGTGAAGGGCAGTGGGAAGATGATTCCAGCTGCACGCACTTTCCAAGAGATGATGCCATGAGCGTAGGCAGCGCCACCTGGACGCCTCTCGCTTAACCCAACCAATCCTTCCACACAGGGGTCTTGCAGTGTTAGCGGAGAAGGAAACTCAGGCTCTCAGAGGTTACGCTCTGGCTGTCGGGCCAGATCCAGGCACTCCTGCTGTCCAGCCCTGAGCCTTTAACTACTTTACTAGACTGGAGTGAGGATTCATCAAGATGACATGAAAAAAAGTGCAGGAGAACTGCAAGGCACCACACAAGTGTGAAGGAATTTTTATTACCACTTTCCAGCACATGTCCACAAGGGAACAAGATGAGGTAAATGAAAATTCAGGCGTCATCCGCTGCTGAGGAATCCTTTAAACAGTGTTCCCCATCGCAGAGCGTCCTCTGGACATTTTAAAAGGTACAATCGTAGAAAAATAGACATAAATATCATTTCCTCAAGGGTACTTTTACAATTTGTGCTTTCAGAAATGGGGGTTGAAACTTGGTTTAGTTTCTTTAGGTTGGCTTAAGTAGCAACTTGTGGGGGGTCAAGTGTTACAGATAATCACTGAGCCTTGAGGGCTACTCTGTAGGCAGGAGACTAACATTCCGGAGAAACAGTCACAGAGAGATCATAAATGAGATAAATTCACATGAAAAAGGAAATGCACATCGCACGCATTTCACCTACAGGTGAAACCAAAGTCTCGTGATGTGCCCCATGAAGCACTTTAGCTTCTGACTGTAATTTCTTCCATTTGTTTGACAGACGTTTTCTGAATGTGTGTCTGAGGCTCTGTGATGAGCTGCCTGGGTGCAAAGACACAGTCCTGCCCTCGTGAGTTCTGAGAAAGTGGATAATTAGAATTCCATGAAGTAACTCATGGCCATGAGGAGCCTGCTGCAGGAACGCTGCAGAGAGGGAGGTGACCTCTGACCAAGCCTCACAGGAGAACTGAGTTGAGGATGGCGATATAGACTCTGCTATGGCCCCAACATTAGGGAAACTGCAGGGAGAATGTTGAGGGCAGCACAGGGCCTTCTGGGAGCTGATTCTGTAGCTGAAGGCAGAACATGAGACGGCATGGACAGGCCTGCTGTGTTCCCTCGTTAAGGAGTCTGGCTCTAAATCTTTCTTTCCTTTTTTTGGGCCACACAGACGGTGCTAGAAGTTACCAGGGCACGTTGGGGATAGAACATGGGGCTCCCAGAGATAAAGCCTGGGCTATTTCTGGTTTTGGCTCTTACAACTTTTTTGGTGGCGGTGTGGGGAATTGAACGCACTCCCCCTACATGCAAGACACGCGTCCTCTATCACTGGACCACCTTCCTCGCATGTGGCTCTTCATCTGGAAGGTGATGGGTGAGACAATGAAGGACTCATTTGAGGAAAAAAGACAAGGCAATGTGGAGGCTGTTATATAATGGAAGGAGTTCAAACAAATGCAGGGCAGGGAGGCTGCTGTATTTCTACAAAAGTGAGGAGATGGGGAGATGGAGAACAATCTAACTGCAGAATTGAGAATTGCAAAGGATGGACCTCAATTCCATGACCTGAAGAATGGTTTGAGGCTCTTCCTGTCCCTGGAGCAAGCAGATGCCCTTGAGCTACACTTGCTTGCGACAAGACATATGGAGATGTACTGGTGCCCGCCGAGCAAATCCACGAACAACTGGAAGACAGTGATACAGTGATATAGTGAGGAGTAAAAGCGCGGTGGGGGATTTTGAAAGACTTCCTTTGCTTCTGGCTTGGATGATGGCACTAGTCACTGGGGCGAGGCTCACTAGGCAGAGAAGGAGGAAGACAGGCCCAGATGTGAGCAAGCTAAGTTCCGGGCACGAAGTTTGGGGCTGGGTGTGTAGACAGTAGCTGACGGCACAAACATAAAACTGCCCATGAAGACAACAAAGCTTCATGGGAGAGAAGATTAATGCCAAAGGGGATCCTGGGAGATAGTAGCATCTGCCACATGGCCCACTGGGGAGGACACTCGGAAGAGCAAACTGACTCAAGCCAAGGGAGGGAAGATTTCACCTTGGAACCACAGGGGACTCGGGCGAAGATCCTGTGAGGGGGAAGTGGAAGGTATGTGTGGAAGCTTGGTGATGCTCCCCATTTTGAAAGAGGCAGCTTACTTCACTGGCAGCTTAGACAAAAACACACACAGGAACGAAGTTCTTCAGCGGGGAGAAACAAGAAAAGCCCTCGACTTGACATGGGTAATCTGATCCGACGCAGAAGCCAGATTTTCCCAAGTTAACTGTAGGCAGCAGTAAGTCGTTTTCAAAGCTGTCATTTGTTTTGCTAAAAAGACCTACCGGCCATTTATCAAACGGTATGTGAAATACACAAGCTCAAGGCAAGGGCTTGGCTTTCCTCTTTCACAATGGTCATTCGGGAATGTATTCCCGTAAGTGACATTTCTCCGTTGCATACTGTAAATCTCAGAGAGGGGTGAGAGGAAGTGAGATTTGGAAAAGCTGTTTCTGTCCTTCCACATCTTAGATGAGACTCCTTGGCCCAGAGGGTCCCTCTCGAAAAGCAGTTTAGTTCTTGTCAGTAAAGGTTCAGGTGCCTCTGTTCGCAAAACCCTTCACAGATGGCAGCTGAAATACCAGGTTAGTTCTTTTGCCTTTAGCTGAGGTTCTTGGTGACCTCTTGGACAAGGCTCCTTCAGAGAGATATTTACAAGTAATTTGGGGAACTATTTTTTTTTTACTTTCTCCTTCCTGATTACCATGCACATCCGAGGAGATATCTTTTGCCCTGAATTCTCTCCTAAGGTCCACCAGGCCAGGGTCGACCCAGGACTTCCTCCATCTACAATAACCAACTATGGCCCACTCTTAAGTGGAATGATTACCCCCCCACACCCAGACTTCTCCCCTGAGTTCCACTGTTCCTGTTTTTAACTACCAGAGGGCCGGTCTAGCTCAGAAACGATGAAAGCCTCCTGTTTGACCTGGATATTCTCTATTCTATTGGTTATGGGTCCTATTTAGCACACAAAACTCACAATGTAATAATAGCAAGAGGCAGGCGAACTGCTTTGGGAGAGATCCTTGGTGGGGTGCGGCAGGTGCCATCGGAGTGGTTTTCATTTGAATCACTTTTCTCGACAAATCGGTGAAAAGGTTTTCATTTTTATTATTTATTTATTTTCTTTTTGTGTCACACTCGGTCATGCTCAGGGGTTACTCCTGGCTCTGTACTCAGGAATTACTCCAGGCGGTGCTCAGGGGACCATATGGGATGCCAGGGATCAAACCCGGGTTGGCCGCATGCAAGGCAAACGCTCTACCCGCTGTGTTATTGCTCTGGCCCCCTTGAGATTTTCATTTTTAGATGCTGCGTACTGTTTTAGTATTCTTCCTTTCCTTCTTTGTTTTTAAATCCGTAACGACTATTCTGCGCAGATTAGTGAGGAAGGCAGGAAACAGGACCCACTTGGCCTCAGGAAGAGATTTGCTGCCTCGGAAGGGTGAAGGATTTTTTTTTTTTCTTTTTGGGTCACACCTGGCAATGCTCAGGGGTTTCTCCTGGCTTTGCACTCAGGAATTACTCCTGGCTGTGCTCGGGGAACCATATGGGATACCGGGATCGAACCCAGGCCAGCATAGGCTGGCCACGTGCAAGGCAAACACCCTACCCGCTGGGCTATCGCTCCGGCCCTGGTGAAGGATTTTTTGAACCCATGTAATTAACGGTGGAGCTGGTGCTCTGGTTCCTTGGTACAGAGGCGCACAATGTGTTTTGTGAACCGCATTTGCAAGGAAAGGTGATGTCTGGTATGGCTGCACCCAGACTTTCTTTGCTTACACACAAGACTTTTGTGTCTACCTTCTGACGTGTTGCCTGACAGCCTCAGTGATCCGACAGTAACCTATCAATTACTGAAGATTCGCGCAACCCTTTCCAATTATAACTATCTCTGTGGCCTCGAAAGTCCCGGTTCCTGTTTCCGCCTCGAAAGTCCTGGTTCCTGTTTCTGCCACAGGAATGAATGCACATGTTCTTTAAGTATTTCACCACAGCAGGTCACTATGGGTTAAAGCCGGGAATACTGATACAATATTGAGTCTTCCAACATGCGATGGGACATCAAACCTATCAACGTTTTCAGTTAAATGCTTCTTCACTTGAACACAGTGTCAATCTTAAGTCTCTAACATTAAAGTCTCTCTCTCTCTCTCTCTCTCTCTCTCTCACACACACACACACACACACACACTGTGCTCTATCAACTCAATTAAGTGGGGACACAAGAATTTAGGGGCCAGGAAGGAAAGCCACAGAAGGAGGTGAAGACTAGGATTCAGCCCAGGCTCTGTCACCGCTCCCATTTGCTCCTCTGTGACCTGAGCATTGTGGATCCACACAGTTCTAGTCCTTCTGTTGTGTAGCACATAGCACATGCAGTGAGTACTGACGGGTCCTTTTTCTTGACATGGTACAATAATTTAACTGAAACTTACCCTGTCACAATTTTTCTTTTTGGGTCACACCTGGCGATGCTCAGAAGTTACTACTGGCTCTGCACTCAGGAATTACTCCTAGTGGTGCTCGGGGGACCATATTGGATGCTGGGGATCGAACCCGGTCAGCTGTGTGCAAGCAAATGCCCTACAAGTTGTGTTATCACTCTGGCCCACTTTGTCACAATTTTTAAGTCTATGTCACATCCTAATTAGCAATATGCACCATACTGTAGGATACAAATCTAGAACTTTGCACCTTTTACGACTGAAACTTCTATTTAGCAGAATCTTCCCATTTTCCACTCAGAGCAACCCCTGGCACCTGCCATTTACATATTTCCTTTTTTTTTTTGTGGTTTTGCGGGCCACATCTGGCAGTGCTCAGGGCTTACTCCTGACTATGCTCAGGAATCACTCAGGGACTATATGGAGTGGCAGGGCTAGAATCTGGGTGGGCTGCATGTGAGCCAGTGCCCTATGCCCTACGCCGCTGCTCTATCTCCAACTCCTATACTGGGCGCTTGACTGCTTTAGGTTCTTCAGGGAAGATACTCACGTGCTGTTTATTCTTTCATAGCTGGCAAAAAATCTCATTTAGCATAGTATCCGTTAGGCTCATCCACAATATAGCACATAACAGGATTCTCTTCTGTGTTAAATAATACTCCATTGCAAACATTCACTTAAAAAAAATCTCCATTCCCATACTGGCAGACAAATGGTCTCATTGAGAATAATGGTCCACTGAACATGTGGGTACAAATATTTGTTTGACCGACTCATTAGCTTTTGTTGTGTGGATGAGCTCAGGGTGGAGAACACCCTGTGAGTGCATGACGTTCTAGGGTTGATGCCTGGCAGCCAAGAGAAGGGAAGGAAAAGGAGGAGTTGGGAGGGAAGGGAAAAAGAAAACCTTTTCCTTCAATTTGGGTAGTGTGGAGGACAAATCCCAATGTGCTCCCCCTATGGTTAATTCAACTTTTTTTTTTTTGAGGGTCACATTCGGCAATACTCAGGGGGTTACTCCTGGCTCTACACTCAGGATTTACTCCCAGCGGTGCTTGGGGGATGGGATGCCGGGGAATCAAACCTGGGTCGGTCATGTGTGAGGCAAGCACCCTACCTGCTGTGCTATTGCCCCCGGCCCCCAACATTCATTTCTTGAGCACCACTATCCTTCAAGAATGACTGCATGGTTTTAAATTTTCACTAGTAGCACACAAGGGTCTTTCCAATTTCTATATGCTTGCATATAGTTGTTACTTTCTGTGTTTGAAAATGTTAATCAAATAGATGTGAGGTGATATCGCACTATCATTTTGATTTGCATATCCCTGATGATGGATGGGGTTGAGCTTCATTGCACGTATCTGCTGCCCACTTGTCTATCATCTTTGGGAGGCTGTCTACGCAAGTCCCTTGCCTGCTTGAAAACGAAGGTATTTGGCTGCTACTGAGTTACAGAGCTTCCCCACTATTTTAGGTATTAACCCCTTATGAGATACAGGGGTTTCACACAGCTTTTCCCACTGCATAGATGCCTTTTCATTCTGCTGAATGTTTCCATTGTAAACACCAGCTTTTTG
This sequence comes from Cryptotis parvus, assembly GCA_021461705.1. Lineage (NCBI taxonomy): Eukaryota > Metazoa > Chordata > Mammalia > Eulipotyphla > Soricidae > Cryptotis > Cryptotis parvus. The sequence continues at coordinate 107,404 of JAJIBD010003595.1, forward strand.
GCTTAATGTAATTCCACTTATCAACTTTTGCTGCAAACCATCACCAAGACCAATGTTACGTGTCTTTCTCCTGTTGGCTTCTAGGTTTGTAGTTATAGGTCTTGTGTTAGTTTTCCTCTTTCCCTGATTGAGATTATTTTAAATTTATTTTAATGCACTTTATGTGGATTGTTTCTATAATTTTCCTTTCATTCTGTTCAGTGTTCTGCCCCTCGAGGTGTTGCAGGTGTGGCTGCAGTACCCGGCTGAGTCGGCAGGTGGCAAACAGGAGACAGGCTTGTCTACACCCAGGGCTCTGCCTCGTGGACCCTGGATGGTTGATGGTCTGACACAGAAAAGACTGGGTCCCCTGGGATGAACCCAGAACCATGGCAGGGCCTGGCAAACTACCCGTGGTGAATTCGATATGCCAAAAACAGTAACAATATTGGACCTCATTCCCAATGAATGGAGATGTTTTTGGTGCCAGCTAGAGCAAACTGATGAACAATGGGAAGACAAGTGACAAGTTCTGTTCAGTGTTAGAATATTCCTTATTTTCATACAGCTGACTTTTAAATACTGAATTTTAGATGCTATAGCTTTGCTGAATTCATCTACTAGTTTTAACAGCGGTGTATATGTAATATTTAGCATTTTCTCCTTAAACAATCAGGGCATCTGCAAATTTTACTTTTTCTTTTATAATGCCATCCCTGTCTCTTACAGCTTTTTATTTATTTATTTATCTACTTATCTTTCTACTCATCCATCCATCCATCCATCCATCCATCCATCCATCCATCCATCCATCCATCCATCCATCCATCCATCCATCCATCCATCCATCCATCCATCTATCTATGTATTTATTTATTTACTTACTTTTTCTTTTTTTGGGTGATACGCAGCAATGCTCAGGGGTTACTCCTGGCTCTTTGCTCAGGAATTACTCCTGGCGGTGTTTGGGGAGATCACTTGACATCCTGTTATTCGTCGATTTGCTCAAGCGGGTGCCAGTAACATTTCCATTTGACCCTATCACGTGCCAGTGTAGCCCAATGGCATCTGGTTGCTTCAGGAATACAAAGAGTCTCAAACCGTTCGTTCAGGGTCTTGAAGAAGTCTGACCATCTTGTAGGTGGGCGGCCACGTGATCTTTGTAACGGCTCTAGTCCAGTGATCGTCTCCAAATCGCATTACATGTCCAGCCCATCTGATTTTCAATGCCTTGGAAAACGAGACAGCGTCCCTGACTCTGGAACAGTGACGAGGTCGGAGCTCTGGATTCCTTCTTTCACTTGAGTGGCGTGATATTCCAAGCATAGCTCTTTCGAGGCCCCATTCACTCTCAATGGAACAAACATCTCTGAATGCAGCAGCTATGTGTAGCTAGCCGAGAAGTCAACATGATGAATGACCTAAAACCTGAGTTGGGCAGGAGGAAGAGAGCAGTATGGAAATGCCTTCAAAAAGCATCGAAGAAATAGCTAAAAAGACAAAGAACCTCCAGCTCTGGGCACATCTCTTCAACTCCACCGTTCTTCCTGCATTAATATATGCCCTCAGAGACCTGGGCCCTACGAAAGCAGGATGAGAATGCTATTTGGGGAGATAATTTTACTTTTTGATTTGGATGTTTATAATCATGTTCTTGCTTTGCCTTAGACTATGTTGACTAGAACCAGTAAGAGTAATTGCTTCCTTGTCTTGTTTCTTATCTGAGAAAGTTTTTAACTTTTCACCATTAATGTGATATCGGCTGTATTTTTTTTTAATATGTGATCTTTATTATGTTGAGCCATTTTCTTCTAATTGTACTTTGTTGAGTAATTTCACATAAAAGGGTACTTAATTTTGTAAACTATTTTTTACACATCTTCTGAATTATGTGGCACCCCCCCCCTTTCATAGGCACCAGATGGTGGGGTGGCCAGGAGCATTTTAGGGCACACATGGCACCATCAGATATTAAGCTCACAGCTGTATGTCTGCACTGGGAACTTCCTAAGCAATGACCTGTTCTCTGGGTTCTTCTCACCTGGGATCCCAAAAGCCGAGTTGAAGGGATTCTTCAGCACTTGCAGGCAGCATGGGAGGTTTAAATTGGCAGCTTTCCACTTGCCAAGCAAAGTGGTTTAAGCCACTGACCTCTCTTCTGGGCCATTCTTGCTGGAGAATCACAAGTGGTGGGACTATCTTAATCACCTTAGAGAACGCGGGATTATTCAGGTTTGAACTCATGACCCTGTGCTTATCTGTCAGGTGAGCCCTGGAAGCCCCAGGCCCGAATGATGTGGTTGTTATCCGTCATTTTGCTAATGTGATGTATCACACTGTCTAACGTTTGAGTGTTGAACTATCCTTGCATGACAGGGATAAATCCTATTTGATAGTGGTACATTATCTTTTTAATGTAATGATGAATTTAGCTTGCTAGTAGTAACTTGTTAAGAATTCTTCTATCTATATTAATTTTATGAGTTGGTTATCCAAGCAATGGTGGCTTCCATACAATGACTTAAAATTTTGGAAAAGACTATTTTTTTTTTTTTGTGGGAGTGGTTTAAGCCACACCTAGTGGTGCTCAGGATTAACTCCTGGCTCTGCTCTCAGGAATCACTCCTGGAGGTGTTGGGGACCACTGGGATGCTAGCGACCAAACTTGAGTTAGTCACATGCAAGACAAGTATCCCAACTGCTGTACTATTGCTCCAACCCTAGAGGAAAGTTTGAAAAAGACTAGTGTTAATTTTTTTTTTAATTGGCAGAATTTACCAATGAAAGTCATCTGGTCTAGAGCTTTTCTTGTTGGAAAGATTTCCATTATTGATTCAATTTCTGTACTCCTTGTAGGTCTCATTAAAATTTCTATTTCTTCATGATTCAATTTTAGTAGGTTGTGTATTTTGGAGTTTATTCTTCATTTTCTAGGTTACTAAATTTGTTGGCACATAATTTTTATAGCAACCATTCTTTAAAAATTTTTTTGTGGCATCACTTGTAATGGTTCCTGTTTTCATTCTATTATTATTCATTTGAGTCTTCATTTCCTTAGATAATATAGCTAAAGTTTTGTTTTCTGTTGTTTTTAAAAAATTAGTCTTGGATCTTGCTGACATTTTCTATTTATTTTCCTCTATTCTTCCCTTTTCTCTGGCTTAACTTGGGATGTAACCAATAGTTAATTGTATATATATATATATATATATATATTTTTTTTTTTTTTTTTTTTTTTGCTTTTTTTTGGTCACACTCCGGCAATGCTCAGGGCTACTCCTGGTTCTGCACTCAGGGAATTACTCCTGGCGGTGCTCAGGGGACCATATAGTATGCCGGGATCGGACCCAGGCCAGCACAGGCTGGCCACGTGCAAGGCAAACGCCCTACCCACTGGGCTATCACCCCGGCCCCTAATTGTATATATTTAAGGTATAAAGTGATGACTACACATACACATTCACACTATGTGCAACCATTTGATTGCCACAATTGAATGAATACGCATACGTATTACTCAAATAGCTTTTTAATCTTGGGGAGAATACTTACATTCTACTCTCTAGTAGTAAATTCAAACTAATAATATGCTATTATTATTATTATTGTGACACAAGAAAGTTTTATTGAAACTTATTTATAGAGATGTAAGGGGATGAAGAGGGAGAAGTACAAGCTCGAGAGAGAACACAGATTTCTCTAGATGGAAATAAGCAAGCAGAGAACCACTGGGACAAACAAAGGGATATATGTGTTCAAGGGAGAACACAGGCTTGAAGAGTGTGACTACAGTAGTATTTGTTATTATTATTATTATTATTATTATTATTATTATTTTGTGCTTTTGAGTCACACCTGGTGTACTCAGGGATTCCATCCCCAGATGCTGGGGTGGAACCCAGTTGGCCGTGTGCAAGGCAAAGGCCCATGGCTCTGGCCCCAGCCTACAGTGTTATCCACTGTCACAGTATCCACTAGCCCCCTCCGAGTCTTCATTATGTTTGTACCTTGTGGTCAACATTCATTTCCCCACTGCCCCAGATGCTGGTAACCACTGTTTTACTTGTCAGATATGTGACGTTCACTTTCTTCAGATTCCAAGATGACAACTGAGACCACGCCGAGTGTCTTTCTGTACCTGATTTATTTCAATAACACAACACTTTCCAGGTTCATCCATGTTGTTGGAAATGACAGGTTTTATTTCTTCTTATGGCTGAGAAATCCTCCACTACACAGTGTTTCTTCATCTAGTGATGGATGGCACAAGCTGATGCTTGTATACACTGGCTATTAATGAATAGCGCTGCATGAACTGGGGACAGTTATCTCTTTGAAATCTTGATTTAATTTCTCTTGGACAGAGTCTCAGAAGTAGGGGTGCTCATAAAGCAGAAACCTCACTTTTTTCATAGTCATTGCATGAATTTACATTCCAACAATACACAGGTCCCTACTTTTATATTTTTGCCAATAATTTACCCTTTTAGGGTCAAGAATTAACTTAATATGAGATCTCATGGGTCTTGCTGTGCATCTCCATGATGGCGAATATTGTTTTCTGTATTCTTTGGAAAGCATAGTAATAGATCTTTTGACCATTTTTCAATTGGACTTTTTCCCCTACTGGGTTGTAAAAGTTCTTCATATATTTTGGATATTGACCCCTTACCAGATATACGATTGATAAATGTTTTGTGCAGGAATCATTGCCAATGCTGCTCAGCTAGCAATGTGGGACTGATGGTTGGGTGCCTGGGTCTGAAGTACAGTGCTCAGGCCCAGTGATGCTCAGGCGCCCTTCTAGGGGTCAATCTCAGGGCTCGGTATGGGCTATGCAGGTGCTCTACTCTTGAGCTATCTCCCTAGTCTACTTACCAAGTATTTCATTCCATTCTATGTGTTGCCTTTACACTTTATGGTTTCCTTCATTGTATAGAATTGTTTAAATATAGTTCTACTTATTTACCTTTGTTGCTTGTGGTTTTTGCTGTCATAGCCACAAATAAAAATCCTCACCAGGACCAAAGTAAAGCATCTTTTCCCTTATATTTTCTCCTAAGAGCTTTAACTCACACGGCAGAGCCTGGCAAGCTACCCATGTCATATTTGATATGCCAAATACCAGTAACAATTATAGAGCTCATTCCCATGACCTGATGGAATGGTTTGAGGCTCTTTATGTTCCTGGAGCAAGCAGATGTCCTTGGGCTCTACTAGCATGTGATAGGTTGTATGGAGATGTTACTGGTGCCCACTTGAGCAAATCGGTGATCAACGGTAAGACAAGTAATACAAGAAGAGCTTTAAAAATTAACTAAAAATGATTGTAGTTCCCTAACATGCTGATAATACTAACATTTGTGATGCAGATGTAGTCACATAACCTCACTGCCACCTAAATGCTCAATAGCACCCATAATGCTTTGGTACTTACGCTCATTTCCCCACTCCTCTACTGAGAGTTTTACCTTTCTTTTCATGGTTTAGATTTCATTAAGTCTTTAGTGATTTTTGGGGCAGATTTCTGTGGATGGTGTAAAACACAGGTCCTATTTTTTTTTGTATGTGGCTATATACTTTGATGAGTAATGTTTAAGTTTCTTAAGTTTCACTTATCTGTGAAATTTTTACTTTCCCTTTGCCATTAACATATATTTTTACCCCAGTATGTTTATAATGTATGTATGCTACCCGCACGGGAGAGCCTGGCAAGCTACCTGTGTCGTATTTCACGATCACGATCACGATCTTCCCGTTGATCATCTATTTGCTAGAGCGGGCACCAGTAATATCTCCATATGTCCTGTCTCATGCCAGTAGAGCCAGGGGCATCGGCTTGCTACAGGAACATAAAGAGCCTTAAACCATTATATTAGGTCATGGGAATGACCTAATATAATTGTTACTGGAATTTGGCATATCATATACAACACGAGAAGCTTGCCAGGCTTGTCGAGCGGGAGGCAAACTCTTTTTAAACACCTCCAAATAAAGGATTTATTGATGAGCCGCACGGCCACTTGTGGCCTCGCGAGCTGGGCTGTGATGGGCTGGTCTGCTGGGTGGAGTTCTGATGAGAGGGAAGTCCAAATGTGGAAAATGGCGGTGCCCGTGGAGTGAGGGGGGGTGGTCTGGCTTGTTGTGAGGCTCTGCCGAGGTGGTGGGCCAGGGCTAGAACCCGCCATGCCTCCCGACTGCCTCATGAACGGCTTTGCACAGGGAGAGCAAGGAACAGCTCTGCCCCATGTGTGAGAGTCTCTGGATCAGCATACCTGGGCGGATTGAGGAAAAAGCTGCGGCAGGGTGGGTGTCGGTGATCCGAGCTGTGATGGGCTGGTCTGCTGGGTGGAGTTCTAACGAGAGGGAAGTCCAGAAGTGGAAAATGGCGGCGCCCGTGGAGTGAGGAGCGGTGTTCTGGCTTGTTGTGAGGCTCTGCCGAGGTGGTGGGCCAGGGCTAGAACCCGCCATGCCTCCCGACTGCCTCATGAACGGCTTTGCACAGGGAGAGCAAGGAACAGCTCTGCCCCATGTGTGAGAGTCTCTGGACCAGCATACCTGGGCCGGGTTGAGGAAAAAGCTGCGGCAGGGTGGGTGTCGGTGATCCGGGCTGTGATGGGCTGGTCTGCTGGGTGGAGTTCTGACGAGAGGGAAGTCCAGAAGTGGAAAATGGCGGCGCCCGTGGAGTGAGGAGCGGTGGTCTGGCTTGTTGTGAGGCTCTGCCGAGGTGGTGGGCCAGGGCTAGAACCCGCCATGCCTCCCGACTGCCTCATGAACGGCTTTGCACAGGGAGAGCAAGGAACAGCTCTGCCCCATGTGTGAGAGTCTCTGGACCAGCATACCTGGGCGGATTGAGGAAAAAAGCTGCGGCAGGGTGGGTGTTGGTGATCCGGGCTGTGATGGGCTGGTCTGCTGGGTGGAGTTCTGACGAGAGGGAAGTCCAGAAGTGGAAAATGGCGGCGCCCGTGGAGTGAGGCGCCTGTGTACGTATTTGATATGCCAAATGCCAGTAACAATTTTAGACCTCATTCCCATGACCTGATGGAATGGTTTGAGGCTCTTTATGTTCCTTGAGCAAGCAGGTGCCCTTGGGCTCTACTAGCATGACAGGACATACGGAGATGTTACTGGTGCCCACTCGAGCAAATCGATGATGAACAGGAAGACAGTGATACAGTGACAGTGATGTTTATAAAATGTGCTTAGTATGATATATCTTTGAAGATTTGTTGATCTGCTTTATGATATAGCATGATCTTTCATGGAGAATGTTCCATGTGGTTGACAAAAAATGTGTATTCTGCTGATCACTTGTTACTTGTCTTCCCGTTGTTCATCGATTTGCTCAAGCAGTCGCCAGTAACGTTTCCATTCATTGGGAATGAGGTTCAACGTTTCCATTCATTGGGAATGAGGTTCATTATTATTTTTTTTGGCATATTGAATACACCACAGGTAGCTTGCCAGGCTCTGCTGTGGCTCTGGGTTCATGCCAGGGGGCCCAGTCTTTTTCTATGTCAGACCATCAACCATTCACCATCCAGGGCCCACGGGCAGAACCCTGGGTATTGAGAAGTCTGTCTCCCTGTCTGCCAACTGCCAACGCAGCTGGGCACCACAGACACACGTGCAATACCTCGAGGGGCAGGGAATTCGGCTGGTACAGGGTAAAATGTTATATATGTGTACTGTTTACTTGATTTATAGTACTGTTTAAAACACCTGCTTAATCCTTGGGAAAAAAGAAGATGGGAGGTATCACTTTTCCCCAACCTCAACTACAGAGCATTTGTCATTAAGACAGTGTGGTATTGGTATAGAGACAGACCCGTAGACCTATGGAATAGAACTGAATATCCTGAAACACACTCTCAAATATACAACCACTTAATCTTCGATAAAGGAGCAAAAAATATTAAGTGGAGCAAAGAAAGCCTCTTCAACAAATGGTGCTGGGAAAACTGGGCAGCTACGTGTAAAAAATGAACTTAGACCTCCTTCTAACGCCACGCACAAAAATCAGATCAAAATGGATTATAGATCTCAACATCAGACATGAATCTATAAGGTACATCAAAGAAAACATAGGAGAAACGCTCTACGACATCGAAACTAAAAGTATCTTTAAAGGCGACACACCACTGACCAAGCAAATGGAAGCAAAGATAAACAAATGGGATTATATAAAATTGAAAAGCTTCTGCATCTCAAAAGAAACGGTGACCAACATAGAAAGACAATCCACAGAGTGGGGAAAGGATATTCACCCAATACCCATCTGACAAGGGGTTAATATCCAGGATATATCAGGCACTGGTAGCACTCCACAAGAAAAAAACAGCCGAGCCGGAGCGATAGCCCAGCGGGTAGGGCATTTGCCTTACATGCGGCCAGCCTATGCTGGCCTGGGTTCAATCCCTGACATCCCATATGGTCCCCCAAGCACCGCCAGGAGTAATTCCTGAGCAAAGAGCCAGAAGTAACCCCTGACCATCCGGGTGTGACCCAAAAAGTAAAAAAAAAAAAAAAAAAAAAAACAGCCAACCTCATCAAAAAAATGGGGAGAAGAAATGAACAGAAGCTTCCAAAAGAAGAAATTCGAATGGCCAAAAGGCATATGAAAAAGTGCTCTTCATCTTTAATCATCAGGGAGATGCAAATCAAAACAACAATGAGGTACCATCTCACACCACAGAGACTGGCACACATCCAAAACAGCAAGAACAACCGGTGCTGGCGTGGATGTGGGGAAAAAGGGACTCTCATCCACTGTTGGTGGGAGTGCCAGCTGGTCCAGCCCTTTTGGAAAACAATATGGGCATTCCTCCGAAAACTAGATATTGAGCTCCCATTTGATCCAGCAATAGCACTCCTGGGAATATACCCGAGAGACCGAAAAACACATAGCACAAACACTATCTGTACTTTTTTATTCATCTCTGAGCTATTCACTATAGCTAGAATCTGGAAACAACCTAAATGCCCGAGAACAGAGGACTGGCTAAAGAAACTGTGGTTCATCTACACGATGGAATACTATGCAGCTGTCAGAAAAGATAAATTATGAAATTTACCTGCAAATGGATGGACATGGAGACTATCATGCTAAGTGAAGTTAGTCAGAAGGAAAAGGACAGATATAGAATGACTGCATTCATTAATAGGATATAAATAGATAGCAGTGTTTTACTAAATGTGTGAAATGGTAATGGCATATTAAAACTCACCATTGAATATACACAAAGAGATTTAAGTGATAAACTCTAAATATCTGCAGGGCTAGCCACAATGAGTAAAAAGAAGAGGGGGCGAGATGCAGAGACAGAGAGAGAAAGAGAGGATACTGGGGTACCTGCTATTGAGGCAGCCTAGGGGTGGGCGGCACTGGTGGAGGGATGGGTGCTGGTATACTGTACTACCAAGAACCAATTATGAACACCTTTGTAATTGTATGTCTCACGGTGGTATAATAAAAAATTTTAAAAAAGCACCTGCTTATTTTATTTCTATATATCTATTATTGAAAGTGGGTATTGAAATCTATTTTTTGTTTTTTGTTTTGTATTTGTGCTCAGGGTTTATGCCTGGCTCTGCACTCAGGGATCTCTCCTAGCACAGGGCTGGGGATGAGCCCAGGGCAGCTGCGTGCCCTAACCAGTCTACTGTCTCGGCACTACCTTGTCCTTCCTGTTCGTTCCACGTTATGTAGGTGCCCTGACCTCTGCATATATGTTCATCATTGTTACATCTTCCTGGAGAATTATGATATAATGCCTTCCGGATCTCTTCTGATGGGTGTTAACTTCATGATATTTACTTGGGTTTTTTCAAGTGCTCAGGTTTATAATTGTTATTGAGTTTTGGCATATCAAATACGATACGGAAGCTTGCCTGGCTCTATATGTAATTTTAAAATGTCATTTCCTAGTCTTTACATTCTGATTCTATGAAGGGAAGAAATTAATTACCTTTGCGAGGGCTCTGGATGCATCTGAAACTCTTCTATGAGGGATCAACTTCTCCAGGGCTAGTGCGTGTAATTCCTGTGTGTGTGTGTGTGTGTGTGTGTGTGTGTGTGTGTAATTTATTAATAGTTGGTTTCCTGGGACAGGGCCAGGGTGGAACAAATGGGGGAGGGCACTGGTGGAGGGATCTATATTGAAACACTGTATGCCTGAAAATCAATCACGAATAACTCCACAATTTCTCAGTGACTAAATTAAAAATAATTAAAAAGTACGATAACAGTAGAGGAAATCTGGGCAGAAACAACTAAAATAAATAACTGAAAAATAAATCAAAAAACTGGTTTCTTTTAGGAGATTGTATATTGCACCATCTGGTGTCTGTCTGTGGCACTGCAAGTTATCTGGTCCTTTCCTCCTTCCCTCCCTCCCTTCGGCCCCCTCCCTTTCTCCCATCCCATCTATATAAAGGCCTCCCCGGTGGCTCTGCAGAGTCTGGGGGCCCCCTACCAGCGATATCAGCTTAATGATCCAGAGTTTAGACCAGGCAATGTAATGCTACTTGGCCCTGAGAGTGCTAGGGGTCACGAGGGGCTACACCCAGACATGGCAGAAGGTCCATGAAGTGTCAGGTATGTGGTCCAACCCTTTGGGTCATATCCTTGCTCTTCTATGTTCTCAGGGGTGCTAAGTTCCCTGTCAGTGCTCCAAGTCAGGCGAAACCATTGGTCAGACATCTAAAAAACCAGAATGTTGAAACTCATGCTTTCATTCTCGCTCTGACCTGAAGAGGAACCCTACAAACTGAACTATTACCTGAAAATGCTGAACTGTGATAGTTTAGAATGGAGGTGATGGCAAGCAAAGGAAAATAGCTTTTTCTTACTCATTTCAATAATTTAAGCATCGGGATTTCCCAGTGTGATGCAACATCTTCACTGGTTTCTGGCCTTCTCGTAATGGAATTCTAGTCTGTATACTATTTAGGACCTCTGTGGGGAACCTCCAATTCTTGTCTGTTCACTGGTCTTTTTATTTATTGCCTTCTAATGTGTATGTCTGACCTCCAAAGGAAACGTCAAATGTCCAAAGGAAACATTCTCTGGTTAAAGATGCCTTACACTGAGATGATTCAGACACAGAAGGTGCTTAACAATAACTTTATTGAAAACTATTTTCTTAAATCTATGTATTTTAAAGCCTTACTGTTTTGGGGCTACAGTCATAGTACAGCCGGGTATTGTGTTTGCTTTGCATGTGGCCGACCTGGGTTTGATCCCTGGCATCCCATATAGTTCCCTGAGTACTGCCAGGAGTAATTTCTATTCTTGAGTGCAGAACCAGGAGTAACCCCTGAATATGACCCCCAAAGCCAAAACAGTAATAATAATAAATAATAACAATAATAATAATAATAATAATAACAATCACTGTATCACTGTCTTCCTGTTCATCATCACATTTTTTGAGCGGGCACCAGTAACATCTCCATATGTCCTGTCTCATGCTAGAAGAGCCCAAGGGCATCTGCTTGTTCCAGGAACATAAAGAGCCTCAAACCATTCCATCAGGTCATGGAATGAGGTATATAATTAATAATAATAATAATAATAGTAAAAATCCATGCTAGTCTTTATTCTAGATTATACCTACTTAAATATACTGCTCTTGTGGAGGATCCAAATAAATTCCCCAATTTTAGGTTGATCCTAAAATTCTTTAGTTTGAATCCACACTGAAAGAAAATGCATACATATATTTGTCTGAAACTCAACAAGTTTTGTAAATCAGTGTCTTATATAGATATATGTATGTGTATATATGTGTATGTCATATATGTGTGTGTGTATGTCATGCATGCTCATTACCTTCTGTGAAAGTCCTAACCTAGAATTATGCGATTTAACTTTTTTGAGGGATAGTCAATTCTAACTTTTTCCCCAAAAGACTTTCCAATACTTCCAGTAAACATTCATTCATTCAAATATTTCACAAAAATCGGCTGACTGTTTTAGGTTGCTTTGGCTGTTCTGCATCTCCTGGGACATCATAGAACTTCTTATGTCTTTTCTTTAATATTGAGGCATACATTTCCTTTCTTCCTAACCACAGAATTCTAGAGTGAAGGAACAGTCCAATTCACCTCTATAACCCCGGCACCAGATAGTTTTTTGTACTTACTAAAATGGAATCCAAGAGCACTAAAACAAACTCCAAAAGAATTAAGACTGACTGGGGAACAATATCTTCGAAATCATCTTAAGCTAAAGAATGAAAAGTGTCTTGCAATTATCACTATCACTATCACTATCCTCCGTTGATCATCTATTTGCTAGAGCGGGCACCAGTAATATCTCCATATGTCCTGTCTCATGCTAGTAGAGCCCAAGGGCATCTATTCGCTCCAGGAACATAAAGAGCCTCAAACCATTCCATCAGGTCATGGGAATGAACTAATATAATTGTTAATGGTATTTAGCATATCAAATAAAACAGGGCAGATTGCCAGGCTTGCCATGCAGGTGGCATACCCTTGTAGTCAACTAATGAGCTTCTTTTTATACTTCTAATTCTTCTGGAAAAACACGTTATCTATCCTTTATTTAAAGTGGTCCCTATTTCAGTTCCACGTCGACCAAAACAGTTCAGAAGGAAACCAGAAACACGTTCAAGTGGTTCCCAGAAATGTGAAAATTCCCATAATTAGCCACCACCACCCTTTGCCTCCCCAAATTGGGAAACACACTTTCCCTCTTCCAAGTGTCACAAATTCAGGCAGAGCCATGCAAATATCGACAGCTAGAGAAGAAAGAGCCCAAAAGAAACTGCAAAAAGCAGGAAGTGCCACGTACAAGGAAAGGAGAGATAAATGTGTTTGTCAAACAAATGACCCAGGATCCCAATTCTAGACTGAGCAAAATAAACACAACGTGGTGAAATCCATTGGTTTTGCTGAGAGTCAAGAAGACTCGAGCTGACAATCAAGGGAATATTATTTCCAGGACGCCAGGCCTTTCAAAAAAAGAGGAGAGAATCAAGCTACTTCCAAGCTTCTGGCACTTGGTCGGCATGGAATAAATGATAGCTATTACCCTGCATTAAGGAAACGAAGTCTAGCTCAGAGGACCTTCTTTAGTCCCCAGCCAGTTCTGCAGATCTTCCTCCAAGCTCCCACTATGCTCTGGACAGGCTGCCCGCAGCAGCACTTACTACTACACGCCATCCACAGATCTGTCCCGCTCTTACAGGGATTTTCTGAATGAACCGGGGTTTTACATGTCTGTCTCTGGAACTGGAACTAGATAGAAGGCACTTAATGATTATTAAGGGAGAGAATAAACGAACAAGCTCACATGGTCTCTCCCAACAAGAGGAGGATCTGATTGGAGCACAGAGCGAGACTAGAAGACCCCGCACCCATCTTCTTGGCCATCCCTTCAGCTTCAGTGCCATCCTCTTTCCTTACTTGTTCTGCTCCAAACACTTTCACGTCTCCTCCCAGGCCCATACAAGGTAAATTTCCTAGAGTAGATTCATCAGATAAAGCAGTATGGAACAGTGGGAGAGTGTGGGGTTTGTTTTTGTGGATGTTCACTTCTTTTTTTTGGAATGAATGTAAAGGTACCAGCTACACTGTCTTCACCTAGTATTGCCTCAGGTTAACATCTCACACAGCCGCATTGTTGAGAGCAGGGCATTCAGAGTGAACCAACACAAGGCGTATTCTATAGACCTTATTTGATTTCCCCAATTTCCATCTTTCATCCCTTTCTGGTGAAGTTGCACATTATATTTAATTATCGGATTTATTCTGTTTCCTCCAATTGGTGACACTTTCCCATCTTTCCTGTCTTTCATGACCCCGTACTCCTGAGAAGTACCAGTGTGCTCAAGGTCTGTAAATTTAGCTTGACAGTCCTAAGTGCCAACTTTAGGCTCTGTGACCTACTGTCTCTGTAATCCAAGGCAGTCGCCAATATCTCAGAGACTCAAATGTCCTGACCTATAAAACAGGAAAATGCTATTTCATGTTTAAAACATCAAATGCTGGTAATATACACTAAAATGCCTAGAACAGAAAATGTCCAGGATGTATCATGCCAGAAAAGATCACGTCTTCTCTCCTTGTCCGTCTTTTCACTCTTTCTGATAAAATGTTCTGCTAACAGGGCACAGCCCTATTTGAATGCTTTTCTCTAAAGGCTGAAAGCATAAAATTCAGCCTTCAAGTGATGACTCACTGTCACCATGATAATGTCATCACCGCTGTTACACTGTGTAACAGTTCCAGGTCTGAACTTTTGTTTTCTCCTGCTGCAGTTCCCTCTCATTATTCGTCTGCTCCATGGTATGTATGGGGCTGAAATTCCCTTTTCTGATTTCAGCTCAATACAGGTGGGGAGCCACTAATTCTCCCATATGTTCATTAACAATCGCTGACTCTATTAGGAGTCAGGGTCTGTCTGAGATGCTGGGGGTATGCAGTTATCCCTTGTCCTCACTGCTTTTATGGCCAGCAGGGAAAGTGGGCAGTGAAGAGCTCATTTCAATCCTATGTGGTCAAATCTAGGAGAGATAATAATGTCTGAAAGCCAGAAAATGACCTAAATTGGACTGGGGAGTTGGATCGGGGAAGGTTTACAAACAAGGTGCCATTACACTTTAAGGTCTAGAGAATGTTTAAAAATCAACCAGACAGAGGGGGGGGGCGAAAGTCATGCAGCTTAGGAAAAGCTATTAGAACTCTATGGAGAAAAAAGTCAATTGGTCCTGAAAAACATATCCCCCCATGTTTGTAAACTGACAGCTTGAGAGCGCTTTGTGCCAATCCCTAAGGGACTCAGAAATTTCACCAGGAAACTTCTGGCCCCTGGCTCTGTTCTGGGGACTGCAGTCCACAGAGCTTAATCTTTAGCTAGGAGGCCCAACTTACCTCCTCTTGCCAAGTCTGTGAGCTGAAGGAGAAGTTCAGGCTGTCTGGGCGTTTGCTCCTATTTCAAAAGCATTAGCAGGTACGCCCCTTTCTGAGTGGGGAGGAGTTTCTTGCTAAGCATGATTACTGTTTAAATATCTATGGTCAATGCACAACCATTTTTTTTTCTCTTTTAATCACTTTGCAAGGAGTTGGCAGAAAGGCTGGGAGACTTTCCCGTTTCCTTCCCTTATCCCTTACTCTCCTAAGGTGTGAGAGGCTTTGAAGTCAGTGGATTCCTAAGCTCCCGCCTGAACACGCACGTGTGTGATCTTGGTGTTACCGGCATATTACTACTAAATACTGGAACTTTGAAGAATCCACTTCAATTTTCCAATTTAGAGGTTTCTGTGCTAGAGCCTGTTTTCATTCACTTTCCTAATCATCTCTTCTGTTTTTTCTTTCTTTTCCTTCCCTCTCATCTGGAGAGTAAATAAGCCAAATTCTTATCGTTTTCTCCACAGGGAATATTTCTTAGACTGTTAACTCAAACCAATATTACATACCGTCAACTGGTGTATCAAGAGGTCCATTAAGAAGGTAATCTTGTTACTGAACAGAACATTGGAGCAGTTTTCTGAACAGTTATTGCAGGTGAGGCTGTAAACACTGATTGCATTGCAGAGAGACCCTAACGGGAGGGAGAAAAACACCATTTATGAGACCTGAGGAGCTCTTCTCTAAGCAATTTAAAAGACATAAAACCAATGGTATGTAAGTCAATAGTCAAGGGATGGAAGTCAATCCAAAAAACCCAACAGAGTGGGCTGAAAGTCACACTTACAAATCAAAGCTTATCATGTCCATCTGATGCCGGCACCCATTAGCTCCTAATAATCACTGCTGAGTAATTAATATCTTCATTGTATTAGCAATAGGAACATGTAACTGTTTATCTAATAATAGTAATCTAAGATTAGATGCCACCCAGGAGTTTGGGGATTCTTTGAATACACAGGGATGTGTATGTGTGTGGTAAGGGTCTGTGAAAGACTATTGCTATTGTTCCAAGAAAGGGTAAGTGAGTGGCTGAATAGGGAGAGACCCTGGTGAGAAGTGGGGGCTTTATCCATGGGATAAGCTTGTCAGAGCTTGGAGGTGTGGAGTGGACACTTATTGGAGGCTGTGAGGACATGAACCCCAAGAGCTTAGCAAAGGGCGGCTTGGAGGATTGTCTAAGATCAAACCGGTCGAAAAAAAATGTTTTACTCCTGGGGATTGAATGAACTATGGCACATTTAAAGCAGGAGTTCCCAATGTTATATGGTCTCCTGTCCACTCAGAAAAGAAAGAATCACTGGGTAGCCCCGTGGACACTTACTTTCTTTTAAGCCAACAGGGAGCGGCTCCAAGGGCTCTCAACTCTGCTCACAACCCCAGCCCCACTACAATTCCAGTGCCTCCAGGTAACACTTACTTTGGGAAACACTAGGTTACTTTTTTTTAAGCTTATTATAATGGACATTTATTATTATATTAATTTCAGGAGTACAACATAAGGATTTGGTAATGGTACAAATCATGTTGAGATGTAAGGTGTGCAAATACCATTTTAAATTTTATTATATACATAGAAACCATTTTCTTCCTGTGATTTTTTTTTCTTGTAATATTTACATTCTTAGCAACTCTCAAATATGAAATATAGTACCTTAACCACGTTCCTCACCAGGCTACACATTTGCAGCTCCATGACTACCTTATTATAAAAACTTCACACTTAAACATTTTTGACTTCTTTACTCATTTTTTATTGGTTTTTCTGAGTCATATCTGGTGATGCTCAGAGGTTACTCCTGGCTCTGCACTCAGGAATTACTCCTGGTGGTGCTCAGGGGACTACTGGGATGCCGGAGATGGATCCTGGGTTGGCCGCTTGCAAAGCAAACTCCCTCCCCACTGTGCTATTGCTCTGGTCCCCTCTTTATCCATTTTACCTATCCCACACCTCCTCTTCCTCCACTCTCCCAACTTTTCTATCAACAACCAAATGATGCTTTGTGTGATTTGGCTTTTTTTTGGTGGGATCCATATTTATATAAGTTACATAGTACCGAGACATCTCACTTTGTATAATGTCCGACCATGTGGCTATGGATGGTAGAGGAATTCAGTTTAAGCCGTGCACATGCTTCTGAACGCTTTGAAGTATGATTAAAATCTGCACCGCCTGAGTGATCAATATTGATTCTGGCTAAATTCCCTACTTAAGTCCTCAGTACAAATGTTCGGCTTTCTTGGGCCTTTATAATCAAACTCCTAGGTCAAGAATTCCTACTTTAGAAACATGACCTTGTAACAGGAGGTCTTGTCAAAGGTGGAAATTATCACAAACGTGTGGGAGTCAGAGGCTAGGTAAGACAGAAAATGGAACAGTGTGCTAACAATTGTTGAAAGTACTAATACCAACCTAGAACTGAGCATTAAATACAGGCAAAAAGATACACATGACAACCCTTTAATGTATGTTCTGTAATCCATAGTCTGGAAGGGAAGGAAAAGAGAAAGAGAGAGAGAGAGAGAGGGAAAGAAATAAAGAACCTGCCATGGAGGAGGGTTGGGGGAGGGGGAGGGAACTGGGGACGTTGGTGGTGGGAGATGGGCACTGGTGGCGGGATGGGTGCTGGAACACTGTATGACCAAAACCCAAATATGAACTTTTTAATTGTATATCTTTGTAATTGTATATCTCATAGTGGTATAATAAAATACTTAAAAAAAGAATTCCACTTTAATCCTAGTACTGCTGGTTGACAACATTCTGCAGGCTTGGGTCTGCTGATACCAACGCCTGCACGTTATCTTATGTTCAACATGAGTGTTCCAGTGTCCGTCTATCACCATCTAGTGGACCCAATTTCTTGTCCTCGTAGCCTTCTTCTAAACTACTTTGGTTTAGGGCCTACAAGTTTGTTTCTATTTTATTGAGCTCATTTGTTTGTTTTGTGTCTCTGTGTGCCATGTGAGTGAAATCACAGTGTTTTCTCTCTCCCGCTGACTTATTTCATGACGCATAACAGTATGAAGGTCAATATATGTGGCTTGCAAATAGCACGATATTAAATTTTTTTTAACACTGAAGTAATAGTTCATTATCTATATATACATCTTTATCCAATGCATCTAGGTTGTTTCCAACTCTTAGCTACAGTGAATAAGGCTGTGACGAATATGGACACGTATATATCTCTTCAAATTAGTATTTTGGTAAATGCCCTGAAGTAGGATAGCTAAGTATTTTCTAGGTCATACCTATATTCTATCTAGGTCATACAATAGAAATACAGTATTTCTATTCTGAATTTTGGGAGGAATCTTCATGCTGATTAATAGTGACTATGTCAATTTAAATTCCCCAATAATTCTGCAGTGTGATCCACAGAGCATCCAGCATCAGTATTACCTAATAACTTTTTGTAACAGCAAATTATCAGGTTCTTCCTATAGCTACTAAGCAGAAACTGGCGATGAAGTTCAATGACTCTGCTGCAGGTAATTCTAAAGTGCCTTCAAATGAGAGGGTCACTGCAGCGTGAGAGCTCTCTAGCGGGCTGAGGTTGGGAAATCACCTGGAGGTGTTTAAAAATCAATGAGCTGCCTGAGTCTCTTCCTGGAGTTGCAATTTGAGGATGAACAGGCTCCAGACATCTGCGTGTGCGTCAGAAGCTCTCCAGACAACTGCTGTGCCTCAAGAGATGAGAACGTCACTCTAATGCTCATTCCTCAGGCAAATCACTAGGTGTCTAAAATGTTCTACCTGGAAGAGGCGAGCAAGTCCTGTCTCATGGAGCTGGTCCCTAGCATGAGAGACACAGTGAAGAGATCCCCACTGCATGAATCACCTATTCGATATAGTGGCACCTTGCCTCAAATGATTGACAGCCTCCTGAAACCCAAGTATACATTAAGCATAAGGGCACTAGAATAATATCCATCTCTGTTAGACTCTACCATATTATTTAATTCTCCCATATTAGATATTTAGCAAGTTAACAACTTAATGTGCTAGCACTTATTTTCTTACCTATAAAACTGGGATACCTAAATCTGCATGGCTGTTAGGAAAATTAAGTGAGAGAACATATAATATTTAGGACTGTGCCTGGCACACAGTTAAATACTTATCAACTGACAGTGTTCTGGGGGTTAGTAATAGTATTAGTCTTATAAAACAAGGTGCACCTTTAAAAGTGAAAATTTAATAAATTGATTTTTTTGGGGGTAATTTGGGTCAAAACCAGAGATGCTCAGGGGGTTACTCCTGGCTCTGCATTCAGGAATTACCCCTGGTGATGCTTGGAGGACAGCGTGGGATGCCGGGGATTGAACCTGTGTCAGGAGCATGCAAGGCGAACGCCCTCCCGCTATACTACTGCTCAAGCCCCAAACTTAATGAAATAAAATCAAAGTACATTCTAGAAGCTATATGTCCAGGATACGGTGGTGATGAGTTCTCCCAGCTGTGTGTTGTGATCCGGGCAGAGAGGACAGAGGGACAGGTGAAGTGACCTGTGGGAGAGTCAGTGGGTCTGGGCTCCCTCGGGCCCCGAGGGCCACACAAGAACACCCTGGCCTACCTGGAACCCACTGATGAGACAATGGTTGGAGGCTCTCCCTGGAAAAATCCTTCATAAATTCCAGATCAATATTTTGCAAACAATTGATTTTCTTTTTCACTTTCAAAAATAACTAAAACATAATTATCACAAACTTGAGAGAGACAAAAGTAAATGGCAAGACCAAACAAAACCACCCCCAAACAAGCCACTATTAAGACAACTCATCATCTGCGTTTGCCTCCCCCTCTCCTTTATTCTTAGAAATATGTACCTGACAAAAAGATGACTATTTCTCTGTGAGGTTTAATACTAGTTTGTGACTTTTTAAAAGAAGCTGCAGAATGATTATTTTACTAGAATCCTAAACTCAGAATTGACAAAAATAACTTTTTTCTGAGCAGAAGCCAGGGATCCAAGGCTCTAGGATTTCTGCTGCCTATTCTTGGAGAGGGGAGACCTGAAGGGCTCCTAAGAGGCCTTGCTCCTTTGTAGTCCAGCAGAATATACTGAGCTATCACACATATTCAACTGGAATTGGACCTGGTATTTAGTAGAAAGCTTATTACGATGGGGGGCTGGGGAGGCCATTGGGACAATGGTGAGGGCGTGGTACTGGACTGGTCTATGCATGAAGCCTTACTGCTAATAGGATTGTAAACCATGGTGCCTAAGAAAAATTAAAGAGATTTCTGGCCTTGTAACTTCTGGGGGTGAAGTACGGTAGCACCTCACACTGCACAGGGATCTGGGGAGGACTCTCTGGGGTGGGCCTAACAGTTCAGTGCTGGGCCAGGCAGTGGGGAGCTAGGAGGAGGTCACCTAGCTCTCAGGGTCATGCGCTGAGGGACTGAAGTTGGGGCCTCTTTACCCTCTGAGCTTTCTCCCCAGCCCATTGGGACTTTCTGAATAGAAATGTCAACCACACTACAAGATGCACTTTGAAGGGCAGAGTGGAAAGAAGGTCTCTCTTCCCCTGGTCCTCAGTTACTCCAAATCACAGCTGCTAGCTCACAGCTTGCGCACACATCCTGAAGACACACAGGCCAGGGGGTCAGACAGGGTCTGATGGAGTCAAGACTATCTTTCTGTACCCTTCGTCAGTACTACAAATATGCAAGATTTGGAAACAGGAGGTTCTCCTGCAGCGGTCTTCCTAGTGACATTTAGTTTCTGGGCATCCAGAGTCAGTTGGGTAACTTGTACTCCTCGGTCTAATTTCCTAATCTTGAACCTACAGCTGGAGGGACCCACTCTTGGTGTCCTGGGTATGAGAGACAGCTGTGTGCACTTCACTGCCACCAACCCCCTTCCGGTGCTGGCCTCAGAGGGAGCAGCGCCCCAGTGGATATAGTGAGCACTGCTTTGGAGTCAACCCAGAGAGGATTTGACTATCTCCTTGCTTCATCACAGGCATCTCCACAGTGGTGCTCAGGAGAGAGGGAAGAGCTGGGGGCCACCCGAGGAGCACAGCTAGTTCTGTGCCAGACTGCTACAGCGCTGCTTGGCCTGGTGGTGCTGGGGGCTGTGAGGGTGAGCTGGGAGGTGACTAAGGTCACAGCTGGAGGTGCCACACAGTGCCCAGGACTGAACTAATTCCGGGCCTTGGAGCATGCAAGTCATTTCTTTGTGCTGTCTCCTTGGTCCATGCGGTCTTACTTTCAAAGGCTGAGTAGGGGCTGGAGAGATACTAGAGGGTGTAAAGCACATGCTTTGCACGTGACCTTCCAGGTTCGACTCCTGGCATCAGAGAGGTAGCACAGTGGGTAGGGCACTTGCCTTGCACATGTCTCTGAGCCCCACCAAGAGTGGTTCCCGAGTGCAGGGCTGGGAGTAAGCTCTGAGCACTGACAGGTGCGGTATTTCCGGCCTGAAGAGAAAGGAAGCCAACAGGCTACTGGGTATACCTTAGCACTGCAAAACACAGAAGTGAAAGCAGCACTGATAGACGGGTCCAAGTCACAGAGCCCCAAGCTGAGCTGCTGAAGACACCAATGGGCACCACTGGCCATAGTGTGATGTGGACACTGGGTGCAGCTGTCTCCCATGGCAGTTTGGAAAAAAACCCCACCAACTTGGGAGTATTCTTGCTTCTTTACTACATCTGCCACACAGATGTGTGGAAAATTTCTCTGGCCACATGCCTGGCCCCTTGGTGGGGCCGCCATGGAAGACCCACCTTATTTACCTGGGGATTCTGGAAATGGAGGGACCACATGACACAACAGCTAGGCTGAACACATCGCTCTGCTTCCTCAGCAGGGCCACTATCCCAAACCACAGTGCCCTGCAGGCTTCAAAAAACAAGGCAGAGAGACAGCACAGTGGGTGGGGCACTTGACTTACATATGTTGGCCTGGGTTCGATTCCCAGCATCCCATATAATCCTCTGAGCACTATGAGGAGTGACTCCTGAGTGCAGAGCCCTGAGTATTGCCAGGTGTGGCCTCCACAACAAAACAAACCAAACCCAAAACAAAAACCAAGGGACTCCACTTGTCTTGAGAGCAATGTACAGCCCTCTTATAAATGTATTACTCCATCCTATTTTTTTTTTTGGGTCACACCCGGCAATGCTCAGGGTTTCTCCTATCTCTGCACTCAGGAATTACTCCTGGCAGTGCTCAGGGGACCATATGGGATGCCGGGGATCGAACCTGGGCCGGCATGGGCCGGCGCGTGCAAGGCAAATGCCCTACCCACTGGGCTATCGCTCCGGCCCCACTCCATCCTATTTTTGCATTGGATTTTGATGATCACTTTTTGTGACCATGATTTTTTAGGTTTTGCTGTCAGCTTTCTTCAATAGGATCTCTGATGCTGTCTTAAAAATATTTTGTGAAACAGCACAAAGCACTGGAGACCGAAATATAATGTATATATGGAAAAACTAGCCTGCACGTTACTCCTCATGCTCTGTGCTCTATCGGCAAGGAAACACATTTGCTGGTGCAGTGTGGAATGTGCTTCTTTAACTTTGGGCTAACAAAACCCTCCACAAGAAACTTCCACCAGCAGAGACTACTTTCTGGAGAGAGGGAGAGAGAGGGGGATAGAGAAAGGAGGGAGAGAGAGAGAGAGGATGGAGAGAGGGGAGGGAGAGAGGGAGGGAGGGAGGAGGGAGAGAGAGAGCGAGAGAGAGCGAGAGGCTGAGCGAGAGAGAGAGAGAGAGAGAGAGAGAGAGAGAGAGAGAGAGAGAGAGAAAGCAGGTGGGGAACCAAGAATCTCCAGGCAGGAAAAACTTGCCCACTCAGTTAAACTTGTTTGAAAGACAGCCTCTATTTGAAGAGCACCTGTCTGAGAAAGACCACGGCTTTGAACCCAGCCTGGGTGGTCTGCCCAAGCTGCTTTCCCTGTAATTTAAGATGCCAGTGACTGGAGGCAGTTTACAACATCAAAAAGAAAAGCCCACGATTTTAAAAAAGTATCTTCTGAGAAGACATTAAAATCTCACTGTCCATTCTGTCAGAAGGAGGCTGTGACTGGGCTGAGAGACAGTTTCTGCCTCAAGACATCAGACGTCACAGGCGAACGTGATGGCAGTAAGGCTTCTCCTGGAAACATTTCCTTTGAAAAACAGGACAGACAACGCATGGCAGGAACTACTATTTTGGCAATCGGCACCAAGAAACGTTTACACACAAAGAGGACTGGAACATGATACAGGTGTGAGCCAGTAAGAGCAGTACAAAGGACATCGTGAAAGAGTTACACAGGAAACTCCCAGGTGGTTGGAGGCGAGGAGCATCTGATCCTGTAACTCAGGAAGTGTGCAGATGGACTCCTTTTAGGATTCAGATGGAGCCCCTAAAAGCCTACAGTCATTGCGGGCTGAGCACCCAGGGCAGGAGAGATTGCTCCCCGCAGCTGGAGCCCCTGGTTTGATCCCCAGCACGGCATGGTTGCCCGAATACTGCACTGAGAGAAGCACCAGCGACAACCCTCCAACAAACAGCGCCTTCATGTATGGTATAATTTGCAAAGTAGGGTTTATTTATTCATTTGGTTCGTGAACCACACCTTCCCGGTACGCAGAGCTCACTCCTGCCTCTGAATTCAGGAATCACTGATGGTGGGTTTAGGGGAACCATATGAGGTGCTGGGGAGTGAACCCGGGTCCACAGTACACAAGGCAAGCACTGTGCCCTCTCTACTATCTCCCCAGCTCCGCGTTAATGATTTAATACATAATACATAGCTTCCGTTTATGGAGAGAGAGAGGTTCCTATAGAATATAATCCCATGCCAAGAGTAAGAGCAAGGATCACAGTCTTAACACAACAGAGCTGCAATAAACAACTAGGAATTTTTGCCAGTGATTGTTTCAGCCCTGATATACAAGTGCACAGAAGGGATGGCCCTCTCAGAGAGGATCACAGAGGTTGCTGAGCAAACGGAAACAGCCAGTTTCACTGCAGCAGCATCCTTCAGCCCCTGTATACCTGCGGACTGGCATCTGTCTTCACACTGATCCGCAGACTGGGGGTTTTCACCAAAGCTTTCTTTAGCCTTCCCCCCCCACCCCCCAAATTTTATTACACCATTTTAGACATACAACTGCAAGATGCTCATGTAGAGTTTTTGGTTCTACAGTGTTCCACACCCATCCCTCCACCCAAACCCATCTCCCATCACCAATGTCCCCACCCTCCCCCCCCCCCCCCACACCTCAACTACTTGGCGGGTTCTGTATGTCTTTTCTCTCCTCTCTATCTCCCCCTCCTGCCAAACTTTCCTGCACATCGTAGAATGCAGTGCATTAAAGGACATTACTGTTTCCACTATTTTGATGGACGCCGGCAGCGACCTGGGCTCGAACTGGTTTTGCTCTGTTAATCTGGTCGTGAGGTAGTATCCCAGCGTCCGGACAGTGAAGGTGGTGGCTAGTGTGGTGGGCGAGTCTCATCCGGCTGCTTCCGGGATACCCCCAGAGGTGATGGGCCCGCTCCCAAAACCCATCTGTCCTCCTGGGAGCCCCCTTGGTCAGCTGGGCCTGGGGCGAGCTGAGTTCCTTTCTTTAGCCTTTTACACCAGCAGCTGAACACCCTGACTCTAGACCAAACCACAGACCTAGAGTTATAACCACTCCTCAGGGCAGGGACAGGTGGATGCTTAAGCTTAGAGTCCTGAACATATCACCATTTACCAAAGACATATAGCTTACATCAAGTGTTTAATAAATCTTGAATGTTGTTATTCACAATAACCTGTTGTCTTTATAAAGCTCCAAAGCAAACTTCTTTAATCATAAAGAAAATTATCTGTATGGAGGGGATTGAAGAAAATTATCTGTAAGGAGGGAGATAGAATTTCTGGGGTTTGTTTTTCCTCATTCCCATGACCTGAATGAATGGTTTGAGGCTCTTCATGTTCCTGGAGCAAGCAGATGCCTTAGGGCTACACTAGCACAAGGCAGTGACAAATGGAGACGTTACTGGTGCCAGCTTGAGCAAATCAATGAACAGTGGGAAGACAAGTGATACAAGTGATTTTGTTTTTGGGCTACATCCACCAGTTCTCAGGGGTTACTCCTGGTGTCGCCTCAAGGGACCAAATGGGATGCTGGGATCGAAACCGGGTCAGCTGCGTGCAAGGCAAGCACCCTTCCTACTGTTCTTTGCCCTGGCCCACACAGAGAATTCTAATGAGCTACCTGGATCTGCCACGTAAGTGGGCTCCTCACAGAATGTGTTGTTCCTCACAGATCATGCCACTGAGAGATGCTGAAAACACCCAAACCATTGCAAATTCTATCAACATGCTTGACACCTGTGTGACCAGTGGCTCACACTTGGATGGTCCACCAGACAGACTGTTCCAACAGAAATGGTTATTGTTGCCAAAATTTCAAGTTACACTTTAGTTCGGCACCATCTGACAAAGTGGAGCACTGTTATCAAAGCG
This sequence comes from Cryptotis parvus, assembly GCA_021461705.1. NCBI lineage: Eukaryota > Metazoa > Chordata > Mammalia > Eulipotyphla > Soricidae > Cryptotis > Cryptotis parvus. The sequence goes on from JAJIBD010003595.1 coordinate 132,780, forward strand.
GTCAGATGGTGAGAAACACAGGCGGCAGTACTGGTGCCAACATGTTAACAGAGACTGAGTCCCTGTGGGCAAGGTCTTGCCCCAATCCTCCTGTCTGGAGCTCTCCTTGCACGCAGCTCGGCTGGGCTATATCTGATGGAGGAGCAGCCATCTCCCCGTCTCATGCAGAACACGCACCATGGAATAGCGAAACAGGAGACCCAAGTCAACAGCCCACCCTTCCCACATGTGTTCTAAGTACTTGTTAGGATGAATACACAGATTGGAGGAATCCCTTCCTCACTTAAGGGGAAAAATCTTTAAGGAGGGGCCCGGACAGACAGTACAGTGGAGAGAGCAGGGCCATGTACCAGCTCACCTGGACTTGATCCCTGCAACACATATGCTCCAAGTCCTGCCAGGAGTAAGTCCTCAGCCACAGAGCCAGGAGTAAGTCCTCAGCACAGAGCCAGGAGTAAGTCCTCAGTACAGAGCCAGGAGTAAGTCCTCAGCACAGAGCCAGGAGTAAGCCATACGCTACACTGGGTGTGGCCCCAAACCCAAACCAATTGTAATATTTGAAATCTAGGTTTGTTTTTCGTTTTTTGAATTCTTCTATATAAAGTTCCCCTTTCTTTGATATGGAAAATCTTGGTGTTGGAGGGACAGGGAGAAAAGAGCAAAATTATCACATCCACAGCTTCTCGTTCACTTATTTCCTACGTTACAGCACACCAGTTTCCATGAACAGAAAGCATGCTAGAGTAAACCCATGAATGAAAGTTGCTGAGAAGCTGCAAGTACTTTGCACCTGCCCTGCCTACTCCCTCCCTCCAACGGGGCAGTGCCTGCTATGATGCCAGCAGCCTCCTCGCTCTAAACTGCAGTGCCAGCACTGGGGACTTATGTGAGCGCTCTCTGCTGGTCTGTATCTCAGCATCTCTGCAGTTACCTGCTTGGCGCCAAGCGTATTCTCAACTAGATTTCTCTGGAAGCTCTTTTGTGTTGATAATAGTGAGTTTATACATCTCTGGGCAGGCCAATTCTGTGGGTTAGGGCATCTTTGACATATATTATTTTCTAGAGCATATTAAAAATGTCTGTATTGGGCCGGGAGCGATAGTCCAGCGGGTAGGGCGTTTGCCTTGCACACGGCCGGCATGGCTGGCCCGGGTTCAATCCCCGGCCTCCCATATGGTCCCCCGAGCACCCCCAGGAGTAATTCCTGAGTGCAGAGCCAGGAGAAACCCCTGAGCATAGCTTGGTGTGGCCCCAAAAAGCAAAAAAAAAAAAAAAGTTTGTATTTATTTTGAAGGAAAGCAATGCCATGAAAAGTTTGGTGATAGATTAATTTTTTTCCTTATAAAGCATGTGTTCTTTCCATTTGTGCTTTAAAAACACTTAAATATAATTAATAGACAGAAACAGAAAGCAGACCTCAAAGACAGAAGAGCAGAAACACTGGAAGATGTAGCAGAAGCCGGGAAAAGTATTCTTGCCCGCCTGTCCTTCGCCAACTATAAGACCAAGATGACTGCCCTCCGACGCCTGATGGATCTATCACATCTTCCAGAAAGGCAATGGAGAAGATTATCCAGGACTTCTACTCAAATCTCTTTGATAGCCACATCCACCTGCCCACATACCAAATTCCACAGGATGGATATGTCATTCCCAACATTCTCCCTTCTGAAATCCGACATGCCATCTCATCGGTAAAGAAGGGAACAGCACCAGGCCCAGACAAAGTCAGACCCGAACATCTGAAGAATCTGCCGTCGGTACTCATCAATACACTAGCTCGGCTCTTCACACGCTACCTGTCCGAATGCAAGGTGCCCTCCCAATGGAAAACCAGCAGGACAGTTCTACTGTTCAAGAAGGGAGACATTCATGACATCGGCAACTATCGCCCCATCTGCCTGTTGTCTGTCATCTACAAGCTGTTTACACGAGTCATCCTGAACAGGATTAGCAGAACACTAGATGAAGGTCAACCATGCGAGCAAGCAGGTTTCGGAAAGGATTCAGCACAATCGACCATATCCACACAGTAACCAAGCTCATTGAGGTTTGTAGGGAGTACAAGATGCCACTCTGTCTCACGTTCATTGATTTACAGAAAGCCTTTGATTCTGTGGAGACTGAAGCAGTCATCGAAGCCCTAGTCAAACAGGGTGTTCAAACCCAATACATCAAGATCCTTCGTGAGCTGTATTACGGATTCACCACCAGGATCTCACCATTCTACAAAGAAGTGATCATTGATGTCAAAAGAGGGGTTCGACAGGGTGATACCATCTCACCAAAACTCTTCAGTGCCACCCTCGAGAACATCATGAGACAATTAGAATGGGAAGGAATGGGAGTGAAGATAGATGGTCGGCAACTACACCACCTCCGCTTCGCTGATGACATTGTTCTAATAACACCAAACATTAGCCAAGTGGCACAAATGCTGGCTGACTTTGACCGAGAATGTGGAAAGATAGGTCTACAGCTGAATCTGAAGAAAACTATGTTCATGAGAAATGAACTAGTTCCAGAGGCCCCATTCACTCTCAATGGAACAAACATCTCTGAATGCAGCAGTTATGTGTACCTAGGTCGAGAAGTCAACATGATGAACGACCTAAAACCTGAGCTGCGCGGGAGGAAGAGCGGCATGGAATGCCTTCAAAGGCATCGAAGAAATAGCTAAAAGGACAAAGAACCTCCGGCTCCGGGCACATCTCTTCGACTCCACCGTTCTCCCTGCATTAACATACGCCTCAGAGACCTGGGCCCTACGAAAGCAGGATGAGAATGCTATTCGGGTCTCCCAGAGAGGCATCGAAAGAGCTATGCTTGGAATATCACGTCTCACTCAAGTGAGAGAAGGAATCGGAGTTCTGACCTCCGTCGCTATTCCAGAATCAGGGACGCTGTCTCGTTTGCCAAGGCATCGAAAATCAGATGGGCTGGACATGTAATGCGATTTGGAGACAACCGCTGGACTAGAGCCGTTACCGACTGGATCCCATGGGATGTCAAAAAGATCACGTGGCCGCCCACCTACAAGATGGTCAGACTTCCTTGTTAAGACCCTGAAGGAACGGTTTGAGGCTCTTCATATTCCTGAATCAACCAGATGCCATTGGGCTACACTGGCACGTGATAGGGTCCAATGGAAATGTTACTGGCGCCCGCTCGAGCAAATCGATGAATAACGGGATTCAAGTGATCAAGTGATCAAGACAGAAACATTTACCCTCTTTGAGTGTACAGAAGTTTGATAAATGCATCCAGTTCTCAAAACCCCCACCACCATGAAGATAGAGAACTAGTACTTCCCCCCAAGCCCCTGGGTGCTTCCTTTCAACTGTTCTCTCCCCTCCTTGAATCACATACTTGTTTTCCATTTCTCTACTTTGTATTTCTTTAGACTGTCCATACACGAAGTCCTTCCACAGTCTTTAGCGCCTGCCTGCCTTCATGGAGCACAGTGCCCGGAGACCCATGAGTGCCGCTGCATGCACCAGCAGTCTTTCCCCTCCATTCCCAAGCAATGGTAGTGCGGGGCCATCCAAGCTTAGGATATCTTCAGTAAAGAGAGTATCTGGGGGGCTCCCAGTGGGGGTATTTCAGAATAATGCTTCCACGAATATTTCATTCACAGATTAAAATTTAAAAATATTTACTGAAGTTTAGGTAATATGGATACCAAGGTGTTGATGGTTATGTATTTATGTATTTGGTTTTGGGTCCACACCTAGCGATACTCAGGGAATGACACCTGGCTCTGCACGCAGGAATTACTCTGGTGGCGTTTGGAGGACCATAGATGCCGGGATTGAATCCACATACCCACTGTACTCTCACTCTGGCCCAACATTTATGGTTTGATGTACAAAATCATGGTTTTGATGCGCCATTCACTATCACCACAGTATTTCAGACCCTCCACCACTGTCCTTTAAAAAACAAAAATACTTGAGGTACAGCTATACCATGCCCACAACCAGAGTGCGAAGATCTGCCCTCCCCCCACACTGTCCTCCCCACACAGGTCCCTTCCCCCACCTCCCACCAGCATCCTCAGATCTCCATACTGAGGGTTACTTTCAGTAGTGATTATCTAATTCCTTGCTCTGATTTTTGTTTTTCAGAGTTAACCAGGAGGGTTGGCATATGTTTGACCTTCTGAGACCTGCACACACTGTTTTCCTAGGGAAAGTCCTGTTCTGCAAAGCCACCAAGAGTGTGGCCGGGTGAAGTGCCCTGTGCATACACCAGCATTGCATGTCAACAGTCCTGACTGGGGAGTAATTCTAGTGAATCCAATAAGGCACCTAACTATGGCATTTATTTGCATTTCCTAGTGATACAAGCATCTTTCCATATGCTTATTTGCTCTGTGTGTACCTTTGTTAGTGAAGTATCTATTCAAATCTTTCGCATATTTGTTAACTTTTTATCCTGTGGTGCCTCCAAATCATCTAAAACACTTCCTGCCCCAAAGAGCAGGAACTTAACTATATACACTGACTGACAGAATTAATGACTATATTCCCTTCTTCACACATAAGGAGGTTAAAAAAAATCACACTAAAAAAGTTAGAAAACACATGGGAAGTTTATGATCTTTAATATTTTTAAAACAAGTAAAATTGGTTTTCATCTATAAACATCAAAGATGACATCTGATCCATCTCTTTTATTTCCTGTAGGGGAGGGCCTTTGGCCCACACCCCACGGTGTTTGGGGGCTATTCCTGGCTCTATGTTGTGGACTACTCTTGGCAGTCCCGAGGAGCCATAAGCAGTTCCTGGGATTGATTGGGGTCAGCGGCCAGCCACACACAAGGCTAGGACTTTACCCACTGTACTATCTTTGTCCTTCCATCTCTTAATTCGTGCCTACAAAATGTAGAAAGGCCCCAGTTGAACAAAATTGTAAAACAGCATGGAGTGTTTTATAGACTGCTGAAAGAAAGAGAATGTAATATGTTTATGATTATAAAGCTGTTTATTATGACAAAGGCGAAAAACTCCCAACAGAGTCTCATTTTTATAAGGTTCGCTAGGGTCTGTTGTACCACATACATTTCAGATGTGTGGTAGTAATTAGAATAAAATACTGAAAGTACAGAAACAGTCCTTGACACGGAGAATGTACCTGTAAGAAGTCCTGAATAGGGTTTCGCACATGTGGACATTTTTTAAAATGTTACTTTACTGAAGAAATTAGAAGAAACAAAATCTATACAATTAAATAAAAAGATCTCGGTTAATAAGAACTCATCGGCAAGATATTTGTGGAAGCGATGAGATAACTGGACGAGGAATACATGATTTATTTTTGTCTGCTTTGGGCACATGAGGTTGTGCTCGGGGTTCACTCCTGGTTTTGTGCTCAGAGGTCACTCCTGAGTGCTCGGGGACGCTTATGTGGTGCTGGCCATGGAGCCCGGGTCAGCTGCATGCAGGGTCCTAAGCCGGGTACTCTCCAGCACCAATGATTCAGTTTTAACACTGTGGCCACAGCAACGGTGAACTTGTGATCACATTAGGAAGGTTACTCCGTAGTAGACAATGCGACACATGAATCAGCATGAACAGTGCACGGCCAAGGGGAAACTCATACTGACCTTCCTCCCTTCTTGCTTGGTACTTCCTGATGTTAGAACACGACTGGGCTAGGGAAGGAACATTTAGGAACAGAAAGTTTCAGCCTGAGATGGAGGGTGTTTAAGGAATGCTAATAATGCTGCTGAACCGACCAGCCTTCCCGTGGGGATGGGACTGCAGTGACCCTCCAGACTCCGGTTTGCATCAACACTCAAGGTAACCATAACAAGTGGTTATTATACTGCATATCACATTCCATATGACAACATCTGAGTAACAACAAAATCAATGGGAAAAAAACCCACAACAACCGAGTTCCTGATTATAGTGACACACAGTAAGGAATTAGAAACATTAAAGCTAGATTTAGGGGCGGAGTGATAGCACAGAGGGTAAGGTGTTTGCCTTGCATGCGGCCAACCCGGGTTCGATTCCAGGCATCCCATATGGTCCCCTGAGCACCACCAGAAGTAATTCCTGAGTGCAGAGCTAGGAGTAACCCCCTGAGCATTGCCAGGTGTGACCCTAAAATGCAAAAACAAACAAATAAATAAAATGAAATCTATGCCATTTAAAAAAAATAAAACTAGATTTAGTATTTCAAGTATTTTTGTTTAATTGGTGAGTGAGCTCAGTAAAAAGAACAGGAAATCTCACTATTTTGCAGAGGTGTAGTCTAGTTATATATACACAGCAATATGTACATAAACAGAATTTTAAAGTACTAGATTTTTTGTAGTTCCTCAAACTAATCTTTTGTTAGAAGCTGCTATATATTTAAAAACAAATACAAAAAATACAAAAATTGTTTTGTATTTGTATTTCCTAAAATTAATCTTTCGGTTAGAAGCTTACAATAAATAATACATTTAAAAACATTGGGTAAGCATCAAATTAAATCATTTCAAATTATAATGCTAAAAGTACTATTTTCAATGCTAACATGAATCTGCTAATAACAAGACAGTTAAGATTAGAAAGTTCTTAAAGATGTTCTAAGTAGGATCTGATTATGTAATTTAAAATTCACAATCCAACATGTTGGCTCTGGAGAAGACCCCAGGTGCTTTGCAGTGTTAAACAGCAGATTAAAAGTCGACACAACCAATTTCTTTAATCTTATTAGTGGCACAACAGCTGTCAACTGTAACCACCACTGTGTAGCCTTTGGAGACATAAACAAAATGCCTCAATGCGTCAACCTACAGAAGAATAATTATCAATCACTATGGCTAATTAGCTTGCGTAAACAATTTCTTTTACTTTTATTGTCCTAGGGAAAGTTACTGACTTTTGGTAAATCTTAACCTACAGAGAGATGCAGAATTAAATCAAAACTAGTTTGCCCAGAAATAAGGAACTCTTTATTAATAGTCGATTATATTCCAAATTGCAGCAACCCAGACACAAACCATTTGGTTTACACTGAGGGTCTAGGATGTAGTGGGTACAGAAAGTGGGTGCGGATCTAGCTTCCTTTTATCTACAACTGTTACTGATGGGAACGCAATTATATGATAAATTATTGCCTCCTGACTTCAATTCTGAGAAGGGTGTTTAAAATAGTACGAACTTGCTTCTTTTCTAGACTTGATGGTCCCTGAATATTTTGTCTCACACATATGTACATACATACATACATACAATTATAAAAGCTATTGGTTAATTTTTATTAATTTCCCTTAAATCAAATTTTCTCTCTGGCTATCTGGCCTGGCAGGTAGAACAAGGAGTACACAATTATTTTCCTTGTGCCAAATACCACTACAAAGCCCCTAAGCTGAAAACCCTCATAATCAATGAAGCAATACTTCCTCCACCAACACGCAAAACAAGACAAAATGACAATAACAACAAACCCAGCAACCACAGGAAGAATGAATTTTTATATCAATGGAATACTTATTTTTCCTACACTAATAAAAGTTAAATGTTTACAAAATCAAAAGTACAACCATCATCTGCATTTAAATAGTCACTTTATAACAGACTCAAACTAGAGCACTGTTTTATTTCATGTTCAATAACTAAACTTTATTCTTGTGTAGTATACTTTATTGTTTTGTGTTATCTTTCCAGTTGTGTTGAAACTTCTTTGAAGATAAAAATCATACATGTCTCCGCCTAGAAAAAAGACAGTTAACAAATTCTCACAGACTGACATACTTCTCTTTGATAAAGCCATGAGGTGGGGGCAGAAACAATACCAGAACAGAACGCCAAGTCTGAACTGCCAATCTGTAAATCAATATTTTTCAGCCTTGTTCTTTCATTTATACAACATGATAAATGGGTAAAGGCGTGCCAAAGACACTGCTAAATAAATGCAATATATTTGCAAGACAATCTGACTGCTCTGCTATTTCCGATAATGCCAAGTATTTTGCAAGGCTTCAGAACATCTCCTTTGCAAAGGTTCTTGTTATTACTGCCTTACCGAACAATGCCAGGGGCTAAGAATGAGGCATAAGAAGTGTGTTGGGCTGGGGATTTGGCTCAGGAGACAGCGCATGTAGGAAGTCTCCCACTCATCCTCACCAACCCTGCAGGCAGAGCAATATGAGTGTAGCCGCCACAACAGTGATCACAAATAACGGTAAAACAAAACAAACTTATTCACTTAAAAAAAGGGGGGTGTCGATGACTAATTACTCTTTGTGCTAACATAAGCAAGGGGACTAAAGTGAAGTAAGTGGCTGCAAAAATAGCTGCATGAAATAGTGAATGAAACAGCTCTGAACTTTTACCCCTAAATGACACATAAATAAGGATCCCCACCTTTCTCTCTGCTGCCTTTTAGAGCACTTGTGTTTTAACAACATCAAAGTGTTTACCGCTCTCAAGCGCATCCTACTGTTTCAGGCCTCCAGAGCTAGGACTCTGCTGGGAGGATGTGACCAGCCTGATGGATTCTATTCTCTACTGCGCAGTGCAGGGGGCATGCCCTCCAGGGAGACCCCCGCCGCTGGCAGTCACCCGTCCTGTGTGCAATCTGCCCTGGGCCCTGCGTTTAGGCTCTTAGCCCACCACATATTCTTATTATTCCTTTCCCTGCTCAGCTTGTCTCCTCATGACTGAGGAACATGGACCTGTGGGTGATGTTTTTATTTATCTCCCCAACTCCACTGCCCAGCAGGGTCAAATTGACCAGCTGGATGATATGTGGAAACACAGACTTGCCGGGGGATGCTTGGGGTCCCCGGCAATAAGGAGGGGAGAAGGTTCCCTTTATTTCCAAGTTGGCGGCAGATGGACAGAATTCACGATTTCAGCAAAGTTCCAAAGACCTTTACTTATCAACAATAACTAAACAAATGCTGCTAATACAATCCAAGATGGGGAAATGCCCAAACCTCTAGCTTCTGGCCAAACCTCTGACCATGTGCCTAGGCTGAGATCCTCCACCAAAATGGATGCTATCTTCTTCCCAGCAACTTAATTCTCCCCCCCTCCCACCCCCAAGCCTGCCAAGGGCTTCCAAACCAGTCTTTCATGGGTTGGGCTATCCGGGGACTAAAAATCAGGTTTCTCACGCAGATTGCAGGTGCATTCACTTAGCCTGGGCCTTACAAATGCTAATTTGCCAGAGCCGGATTTATGCCTTTCAGGTTCCTGCACAAGACACTTGTAGAGATGGAGGAAGGAAATGATACCTGAGACCAAAAGTAACTCAGACTTTAATACATGGGGTATTACTTGTATTACTTGTCTTCCCGTTGTTCATCGATTTGCTCGAGCGGGCACCAGTAACATCTATACGTCCTTGTTGCAAGCAAGTGTACCCCAGGGGTGTCTGTTTGCTCCAGGAACAGGAAAAGCCTCAAACCATTCCTTCAGGTCATGGCAATGAGGTCAATAATTGATACTGTTTTTTTGACATATCAAATAAAACATGGGTAGCTTGCCAGGCTCTGCCGTGTAGGTAGTATACTCTGGTAGAAGGCTCTCATCTCGAGCATTTACTGATGAAACTCAATGTGGAAAGATCAGGTTTGCTCTTGGAGCTCTGAAGAGCTGTGGAGTCTGGATGTTGGGAATGACTGACCTCACGGTGTGGGGGTTGCTCTGGCTTCCCTGCTAGGCTCACTGGGATGATGGTATAGCATATCTATATCTATATCTATATCTATATCTATATCTATATCTATATCTATATCTATATATAATATATACACATACATACATACACACATATATAATAGTATATTCAAAGAGTTATAAAATCAAACTTTTTTTTTCAATCCTGCCTCCAATTGCCCATTGTGATTTGTACAAGAGCTTTGAGAAAAATGCAAATGGCTCTTAAGAGGTGTAAATGGTCTCGGCTTGCAGGGCCCAGAGATCTTTAGGGCAAGTCCTCTATCACAAAATGAGATATTTGGTTGTCTCCATGGGATAGGGATGTGTGTGTGTGTGGGGGGGAGAAGCACTTAATGGGATGTCACCCACCTTGCAGTGCTCTGGACAACCCTGCCTTCTTGTACCAAATGCCACTGGTGCCCCATGCTAAAAGCATGGCTGTCTGCCAAGTCCCTTGTTTACACACTAGCACTTCACCTTCACAACAATCCAAGAGACAGGACTTCTCCCCTGTTCCTCCAACTGAAAAACACTATAGCTCAAAGAGCTATAGTTTCCAACTGAAAACACTTAGCTCAAAAGATAGGTCTCGCCTCAAATGCCGGTGAAACTTTGGCTTTCAAAGACTTTCCAAGAATCTGAGCTTTGAAACCTTAACTCTTAAATTCCAAGAGTCTGAATTTAATCCAACAGCGCATTATATTACCTTCTCTCTATACTAAATACAGATATTTCTGGCTGGAATTTTAGAAACTAACCAAGTGGAAAGTGAAAACAGTTCCAGAAGTAAATTTTAGCCTGAAAACCAATATATGTTAGACTGTGGTATGTGTTTGTATACCAGGGTATTTTAACCAATATGCTCAGTAATCCAAGTCCCCAAAGGTGATGGAAGAGAGATGATGGTGCCGGGAAAAATCTTCAAATTCATAATTCTGCAAAGGGCTGCAAGAAGGCTTTTATGTTACAATGCCTTTAAGATCCAAAAAATTAGTGACTAGCTCTTTAACAATGGTTTAGAGCACTGTTTCTCCAAACGGGCAATACCTACCCTAGAGGTATCAGAACAGTCTAGAGGGGAGGTCATAGCTTCCAATGTAATAAGGGAGAGAAGGGAGGGGGTGCTGTGTTTACTTAAAGAAGGCATTCTTCTAAGGGGGTTGCTAAGCAATTATATTCCTGAGAATTGTACAATGGCCCAAATAAGTCTGAGGACCTCTGCTTTGATGTTTTGCCACTTTAACACATTGAAATACATTTTTTTTTTTTTGGTTTTTTTAGTCTCACTGGCAAAACTTGCGATACTCAGGGGTTACTCCTGGTGGTGCTCAGGGGACCAGATGGGATGCAGGGAATCGAACCTGGGTTGGCTGTGTGCAAGGAGAATGCCCTTCCTGCTGTACTATCACTCCAGCCCACATTGTTGATTTTTATTATTGAAAATTCACTAGAAAATTGGGTTAAGAGAAACTAGTTCAGCAATAATTCTTTGCTGGAATCCATCAACTGAAAGAGGAAGAGGCCCAAGGACTAGCTCTGCGGCTTGGAACATAAGTCTCAAGCACCAAGTTTGGTTCTGGCAGCTCTGCTGTGGGAGCCCAGCAGCTATGCTGCCTGTGATCTCCCACGCTGCAAGTGATGCCCACTGTCACCACAGCCACCTGGGCAGAAGCACCAAGAGGGGTGACCCTTGGCAGAGGACTGCAACGAAAGCGGTCAGAAAGTGTGAGCCCTGGTGAGCACCACAACCCAATCTGACCATCTCCACCACAGAGCGTGAGACCCAGCAAGCACGCGTGCAGGAGCTGCAACACAAGAAGCACAAGCTGTGGTGAGCACCAAGTCAAAGGGAGCACTTTATCCTGATGCGTGAGCTCGGAAAGCACCACAACTAAATGTGTGGGTCCTACAGGCAGTATCTCTGTGTGACTCCCAGTCACCTCGACAATACTGACCCAGGAGCTGGTGGGGTGGAGTGAAGGAGATGTTTATTTACATGAGCTCCAAAGCCAATGTGAAGAATTATTTACACAAATCTTGATTTTTGAACATGGTAATAAGCTGATCTCTAAATCGACAGTGAGGCTTGATGAAAACATTTCCCTGGAGAAGAAATTAGTGTGAAGAAAGAGCCAGTACACCAGAGCCATAGATAGGTTATGAGTAATGCCCGAGGACTTGTTCACAATGATAGTCCAAGTGAAATATTTTCTTAAGTAGAGAGTTAACCAACAACTGTTCAACCAACAACCTAGTCCTTGTGTACCTTCCACATGAGAAGGAAATGTTTCCGTGTACATGTGGCTAATAAAAAAATTGTCAATCTGATCAGAAACATGAACCCAGCATCTACTGGTACAAGTTTGGCAAAACAATAATCCCATCTAGAACAAAGTTTTGCATTTAAGTGAAGTAAATAATTTTAGAAAATATGAAATAGAGAAGAGGAAGAAGTGAGAGCTCCATAAAGTAAAAGAGAGAACTGAAATTCAAAAAGAAAAAAAATTTATACACCCCAAGCGGAAAGCTGAAGAATCCAAAGTGGAATATGGGTTTTGCATTTCTCACCGGGTGAGAGTGAAACAGAGACGAAGTGAAGCCCTGAAAGGTCATTAGCTACCTGAGTATACCCCAAAGAGACTCCTGGGTTAGGAACAAAACTCTTATTCCAAAAACAGGCTTGTCTGAGATGATACAGACCAGTGCTTTTCTTCCTTCTCTTAACTACCCTAAAATGCTTAACCGACAAGGCATGACTTGAATTTTCCACATGGAAAGGAAATGCCATAATGTAGACTGGCATAAGGAAAGAAAGAGTCAGAAGTGTTCACTGGATCAGAAAACACAAACCCAGCACCTATTTTGGTTAAAATATTGCATCTTACCCCTGCAGGTGAGACTAAGTGGTCAAATCTAATAATAAAGACATATTATCCAGTTTTAAAATTAGACTGAGTTTGTCCTTGTAGAGCTGCAGGATTTGTGTTCTAAGAATTGCATGCCCAGGATTTCTTTTTTTATGATGGCAGGAAGAATAACTGTTCTTATAAACACCTCACCTTCTAAATAACAATCTGATCTTCAAAGTGGGCAATCTGTTTCTAATTTCAGACAATAACTAGAAAACTATGCAAGAAAGCTTGAACCTTCTGATCATAGGTCATGACCAACTATCAGAGAGCAAGATCTAAAAGAGCACATCTTTATATTTCTTGTAAGCATAGGATGACAGTCCTAATTAGAGTTTATGATAATCAACCCAGGACCTAGAGTCAATGAAAGTATTAACACTAATGTACTATACACAACATAAATAAGACTGGGCTTTTTGGTAAAGGGGAGATTGGGCCACACTAAGCATTACTCAGGGCTTACTCCTGGCTCTGCACTCAGGGATCACTCTAGATAGGGCTTGGGGACTCTCCCTTGGTAGGCACACTATGGGGTTCCTGAATCAGTCGCATGCAAAGTGAGTGCCTTACCCATTGTAGTATCTGTCCGATCCCTAAGACTGTTACACATTTTTACAGGACTTTTTTTTTTTTTTTTTTTTGCTTTTTTTGGATCACACCTGGCAATGCTCAGGGGTTTCTCCTGGCTCTGCACTCAGGAATTACGCCCTAGTGGTGCTCGGGGGGACCATATGTGATGCGGGGATTGAACCCTGGCCAGCACGGGCAGCCATGTGCAAGGCAAATGCCCTACCAGCTGGGCTTATCGCTCCGGCCCCCTACGGACTTTCCCACCCCCCCCCCCCCCCCCCCCCCCCCCCCCCCCCCCCCCCCCTTTTTTTTAAATTCTTGAATAATATACAACATGTTTTCATATCTTTGATTTTGATGCTAAGTTCTTTACTCTAGTGCCTGTTACCTTTTTTAAAGCATTTTGTGAAATAATTATTTAGGTAACATGGGTTAATTAACATTAATAGTGTTTATGTTTATAGTATAGCTGTACAAATATCAAGTCAGGGGACTTTTAGGCAATGCCAGGGCTTGAATTCCAGCCTGCCGAGGGCAAGGCAAGCGCCTTACCCGCTGTACTATCTCTCTGGCCCAGCATGTGTTTATTTTAGATCCTGTGACAGCAAGTTTAATGACCATCATTTCCCAGACAGGTTAGCCAAAGTGGGCCAGCAGAGAAAAAGAAAGTTCAGCCAGCTGCCGCCTGTGGAAACATTCAATGTGCATGAAGAACGGCCCCCGGAGATCTTTGGCTTGCTCTCTCCTTTAAGCTGTGGACGTTCATTTATTCTCTCTTGATAGGACAGAATTCAGAGAAACAGCATGAGATTGCAAGGAAGATTACAGCACAATCATTTTGACTATAATCTAGAGCTTCAAAAACTTTAGTATTGGGCTTTAAACTGAGAAGGGGCTCTTTTGGTTGGAAGGGTGGAAATTCACTCAAATATTTCAAGGAAGAAGTCACTTGCAGGGCCAGCGGTAACTTTTATATGAACCCAGGAACAAACCAACCGCTGGCCGCAGGAGGGCAGGGAGCCGCGCCAGCTCCAGGAGCCGCCCCGCTCTCCTTCCTACCTCTGTGCGCGTGACGCACTTCTTACCTCCTTTCCCCCAGAGCATTTTCCTTCCTTGAACGGCCATCCCAGAAATTAGTCTACGTGGTTTTTCAAACTCAAGTAGACAATCAGAGCTCTGTGAATTTCCAACTGCAGATCCCTGAGAGAGGAACCTGGCCCTGGCTCACTCTTACTTTGCGGAGCTGGGTCTGAAGGCCCAGCGGCAGGGGCTAGGGGTGGGTGGTGCTGGAGTCAAATTTCCACTCTGGGGAGTCAGCCATGGCCCTTGAGGGAGACTAAAACACTCAGAATCAGCGCGGGCAAATGGTGAGGGAGCTGAGGTGAACGTGAGATGAGTGTGACAAGCCAAGACAGGAGATAAAAGGGGAACGGGGCAGAAAGCTCCCTTTAGGAAACTGGATGTAGGGAGTCTGGACTGTGTCGGAAACAAAGGCAAAGATCTGTCAGTACATGAACCCGGAAGGGAAAAGGCGGGAGAGTCAAGGGACCAGAGTAAGGAATAACCTAGAGCGAACACCAAGCATACCAGGCATCTCTGGAAGTTAAGTTCGCAGATACGGAGTATGTGGCAACACCTTTCTTATATGAAGATTTTGTGTGCTCATGTAGCCAGAGTGGTTATTCCACAAACACAGCAAGGAACAGAGACGTGGCGTCAAAGTGTTGGGATGTGTGCTCTGCATGCGGGAGGCCAAGTCTGATCCCCAACACCACATGGTCTCCTGAGCAGGAGTGACTCAAAGTACTGTGCTAGGCTGGGAGCAGTCCCTGGGCAATGCCAAATGTGGGACACTCCCTTCTCCCGCAAAAAAGGGAACAAAGTAAGCTACTACCAATAATATCTAGAATTTAATAATCTCTTTGTCCATGAGTGTACATTCCAAAAGATCAGGGCCTATTTTGCATGTTCCTAATTGGGAATTCCATCCCACCTCATCCTGGGTCCACATGTTCACAACTGATCCCAAGAAGGACATCTCTGGAGAAGTTTCCTGAACATCAGGACCAGAAGCATGAGGCCATTTACTTGCTTCCAGGGATCCTGCCCTTCTACCGTGACAGGAAAGGCGTCGGTCTGGACTCTGTATCTGAAGACTGACGGAAGTGAAGGGACAAGACCTTAACAGTCATGGGAGGGCAACTGTAAATGCTCTTGCTGCTTTTGGAAGGAAAGAACACTCGCTCTTTCCATCGGGCTGCCAACAAGATGTGTAAGCCACATACATGGCTGCAGTGCCTGAGGAGCAAGGAGGGGATACTCACAGGGCATCGAGCTGTGCGCTTCATTCAACTCTGCTCACCAACGCACAGGAGCAAGGACAATGGGCCCACAGTAAGCCATACCCTCCACTGAGTATGGGGGAATCAAGCTGGGATCCCTTGTTCCAAAGGACCTTGTAAGCAAAGTTCCATCTCTAGATGTGTTTATTTCTATTATGTTCAGTGCCTTTCATTTACCTAAGAGTGATTTCAGGCAGACAGATGCATGGACTCTGTGTTTAGGCCATGTGCTAGATAGACACAGCAATGTGAGCGCAGCTGACAGGAGACAGAAAGATGGCGTCTCTCAGCCTTTCACAAGGCACAGAAGTGGCGAGGAGCCTTTCTCATCTCAGTTATTAACAGGGGCAGCAGGGATGCTTATTCTAAAAGCGGTGGTGAGGCCAACAACCAAAAATATAATTTTGGCATTGCTTCTACCTTTGGAGTAAGAAGTCAGAGATAGAGTTAAGTTGAAAAGTCTCATAGAAAAACTAAGGATAGCATAAGAAAAATAATACTGTGTCTAGAAACCTAGTTAACAGAATAAAAAGGCCAAATCAGAAGAACCCACTTAGAATAGACAGGATCTTATATTCAGGTTCTGGAGTTTGAGACCACAAGTGATGTATTTTTTAATTCCGTTATTCAAGTCTATGCAAACAAGAATCCATTCATACACTCAGAGAATAATAAGATGACTAATGCTTTGCAAAATAATACATGTACTGCTCTGGTCTCTGATCCCAAAGAATTATACTTTATTTTAGGAAGACAATAGGACAACAAATGGAAGTGATAAAGTATGCTGCTCTCAATACACAGAGCATAGCATAAAATCTGGGCTGAGGTTAAAAATATCCTAACCCAATTATGAAAAACTTTGTAATTTCATGGTGACTATATTAAAAAAAAAGTTTTTTTTAAATATAAAAAATTTTTTTAAATCTAAGTAAAATTAATAGAATATAGCTTATTAGAAGCCACAATTCATAACTTGGGACTTTATAGCTCAGTAATTAGTAACATGAGCGAGAGACACACAGAGAGAGACAGAGACAGAGAGAGAGAGCAGAGAGAGTGTGCTCAGTGGGCTAGAACGCCCTGCATTTGAGCCCTCATAGCCCCAGGGAAATGCTGGGTGTAACCCGGTGGCCCCCTATGTGCTCGCCAAGGTGGACCTTATGGTGTGATCCCTTGTTTGATCCCTGGTATGACTGGGCACAAGAGATGAAGTTGCCATCACCTCACAGGGAATGTCCCTGATCATCCCTGAGCCCTGCTTAGAAGCCCACCTTCAAAACAAAACCCACCAATAACCACAACAAAACCCACCTAGAGTAACGGCTGGAGAGACAGTGCTTATACTTGCTAATATAGTGTTTGCCTTGCATATGGCTGACCCAGGTTTGATCCTTGGCACCACATATGGTCACCTGAGCCCACCGGCAGTTATCCTTGCGCACAGAGCCAGGATTAAGCCCTGAGAAGGAGTCAGATTTGGCCCTCCCCCCCACAAACCCGCTGATAGTAACTAAAGTCCTTCTCTGTGCCCAGCATTTAAGAAACAATTCACCTTAAAAAAAAGGGCAAGGCCAGGCCCAGTTGTACTCAGGGACCACTCAGAACCACCCAGGCCGTGCTTGGAGGACCATGTAGTACTCGGGGTCATATTCACTAGGTTTGTACTCGACCACATCCCAACACCCACTCTTTTTTTTTAAATTTTTTTTTTTTTTACGATTACAAAGATATACAATTAAAAAAGTTCATATTTGGGTTTTGGTCATACAGTGTTCCAGCACCCGTCCCTCCACCAGTGCCCATCTCCCACCACCAACGTCCCCGGTTTCCCTCCCCTCCCCCAGCCCCTCCTCCATGGCAGGTTCTTTTATTTCTTTCTTTTTCTCTTTCTCTTTTCCTTCCCTTCCAGACTATGGATTACAGAACATACATTAAAGGGTTGTCATGTGTATCTTTTTGCCTCTATTTAATGCTCAGTTCTAGGTTGGCATTAGTACCCTCAACAATTGTTAAAACACTGTTCCATTTTCTGTCTTACCTAGCCTCTGACTCCCACACGTTTGTGATAATTTCCACCATTGACAAGACCTCCTGATATATGTTTCACTTGACCTTGGATATTGGTATCATAATATGTACATATATATTTATGTTATGCAAATAAATGCAGTCATTCTGTATCTGTCTCTCTCCTTCTGGCTAATTTCACTCAACATAATCTCCATGTCCATCCATTTATAGGCAAATTTTATAACTTCATTTTTCCTAACAGCTGCATAGTATTCCATTGTGTAGATGTACCAAAGTTTCTTTATCCAGTCATCGATTTTCCGGGCACTCAGGTTGTTTTAGATTCTGGCTATTGTGCATAATGCTGCTATGAACATAAAAGTAGGGATGGTGTTTCCGCTGCGTATATTTGGTTTCCCAGAGTAGATTCCCAGGAGTGGTATGGCTGGGTCAAATGGGAGTTCAATTTCTAGTCTTTGGAGGAATGTCCATATTGTTTTCCAGAAAGGCTGTACCAGCCGGCATTCCCACCAACAATGGATGAGCCAACACCCACTCTTTCACTCTCACGCTAACCAACACCCCCCTACACAAAGCAAGTACCAACTCTCACCTACTCACCTGATTCTCACTGTCACTATGTCAGGACACTGTGAAACACAACACAAACGTTTTGGCCCCCATTTCTAGTCCAAGCAGAGCCACCCTCTAGGTATGACATGTTGTTTTTTTAAATACGTAAGGAAAACAATCAACTGCCTCTATTTTAAAATAAATATTAAAACATTTATTATTTAATGAAAGTATTAAAAATGGTGGTGAGCCTCAACCAAAGAAAAAGGCAGAATAAATCATTCATACTTTTGTACTTATTTTCTGCCATTTAAACTGAGAGACAAAAGAACATGAACCGGCCCCAGGACACATACAACTTGAAACACAAGGTCTAATTTCAGTGATCTCGTCAGGACCGAAGAAAATTTTACAGAAACGTTTGTTAAGATGGCTGATTTCAGAATTCCACATCCCACATCCACTCAATTTTAAACAATCCTGTGAAGATTCAGAAAGGTTTTGAAATACAGAAATTTCAGGGGCTTGCCCGCATACAGCCGATCCTGGTTTGGTCCTGAGCACCACATATGGTTCCTCTGAGCACCTCCAGGGAGTGACCTGAACACAGAGTCAGGGGGTGGTCCCTGGCCCCAGTCCCCTTTCCCCGCCACACATATCCTATGCTCCCAACTCCCCACCAGCCAAACAAAAGTTGAAATTTTCAAAAGCAGGCAGAATTCTTGATCTCACAGTACAAAGGGTTGCTGGCAGCAAATAGTCACTTATAGGAAGTTGCCTAAAAGAATTACAGAATAACTAATACAGCACAGGAAACATTTTCATCAAAACCTCTCATTTAATTTCTAAAATTATGGGTAGCCACCTCCCCATAAGCACGCCTATTCAACCCCTGGAATAGGAAGTAATAAAATAATGAAATAATGCTGCCTGCTACTATATTCCAGGAGGCCAGGGACCCAAAGGGTGACAGGAGAGGACAGGGAAGCAGATCCTGGGTTTAGAGCCTAGACAGGATCCTTACGACAAAGAGCGATTTGCAAATGACCAAAAGGCAGCTCAGCCCAGCTCTTGGCCAGGACTCCAGACACTGGTAGTCTTGGACCCGGCCTGCTCTTCCTGCACTTGGGGACGTTCTTCAAATTTCACAGCTCAGATCTTTGTGAATGTACTTCCTTCACATATTACCCTTTAAAATCTATTTATTTTATGCACCAAGAAAAGTGTGTTTTCTGTTTTTTCCCTACTTTTATGAGCAAGCGGTGAGCCAAGGAGTTCATCAACCCTTGATTGAGGATTAGAGAAGCCCAGGGCCTGGAGAATCCTTTATAAGGCTTTTAGGCCCAATTTAAGTTTTGTAACCATTCCTGCTTTCCCCTAATGGGGAGGGCAATAAGCTTTTGCTATTCGAGCCTGAATACACACACGATTTTCCTGGAAGTCCCCCATATGGAAACCATAGGGCAGAAATGATTCACAATGAAATGTGGAAGACAGATTAAAACCTCTACTCACTTAGGAGGGAATCCGTGAAACTGTGTTCGCATTTGTGACCGGGACTACTTGAAGAATGTGTTCAAGGGCCGTTAATCCACCAGCAACTTGAAATGCAATTTGATCTGCCACATTCTAGACAGAAATACAAACAGAAATTAGCCCAATTTCCCAGGAACAAAATTACAGCCAAACGAAATATTTAGTTAGAGTGCGAGACATTCTGCTGGTTCAATTATTTTATAAATATTTATTGAATGCTGACTCAGAGCTCACGGTGCTAAGGCCAAGTGGTGAACAGAGAAGACATGGCGGATGCTCACTGTGAAGCTTAAAACTTACCAGATGAGACCAACACTAATCAAATAACTATAAAAAGAACTTTTATGTCCATAAGTTCCTTAAAGGAAAAGGAAAGGGTCTGAGACCAGTGGGGGAACCAACTACTTCTCTTGAAGCTGACATGTTCGGGCAGGCGAAGGGAACTGAAAAGGGACAAAGGCAACCCAAGAAGGGAAGATCATTCCAGACACTTTTTTTTTTCAACAACAGAATTAAAAAAGCAAAGGCTACATTTTGGAATGTCAACTACTTAATAAAGACAAGACAACCTCACAAAGTTTTCTGTCTCAGAACCTTTCCTCTTCAGTTATACAAGGTAACCTAATATTTAACTCTCTCTCTCCGTATCTTTCTTCTACCTCTTAGCTATTTTAGGGAGAATATCAAGTGACCGTTTAGAACCCAGCAACAATGATCATTTCTACATAAGTTTCCTAACAATATGGGGCCACAGTGATGGTACAGTTCATAGGGTGCTTCCCCTACACATGGTTGGGCTGCCTGGGTTTGATCCCTGGCATCCCATCTGGTCCCTTGAGCATAGCAAAGCTAGGAGTGATTCCTGAGTGCAGAGTCGGGAGAAACTCCTGAATATCACTGGGTGTGGTCCAAAACCCAAACAAATTAATGAAAAGTAAGACACAATTTCTGTAGGACAGAACCTCTTCTACAAAAGGTTCTTTGCATCCCTCTTGACAGGGATGAGGGATTCTCTGGGAACCTATTAGTGTTGAAGCACACAGAATACTGGCGTCACATGTGTAAAAAACAAACTAACAAAAAAACAAAACTGGGAGTCTGACCTGTTATGCAATCCGAGTGTGTGCTCATGTTGAAGGTCAATTCTTAGCACTGTCAGAATGTAACTGAGTAAGCAGCAGGTAAGTGAAACTGAGGCAGTTACGGTGGGGACCAGAGTGGACATGACTGTCCTTGTGAGAAGCCTCCGCCAGTGGGATACATGTGTGCAAAGGGCAGACTGGTGGGGGACACAGCAACGAGGGGCCCCTTTTGGAACCAAGGAGAGAAGTTTCCAGAAAAGCCAAAGCTGCTAACACGTGGCTGTCGAACTTCAGCCTCCAGAACGGTGAGAGCTAAGCGTATGTACGGGGGCCACCAGGCTGCGCTTCCCGAGCAAGCTTAATACCCAGTCCCCTGTTCCATGACCACCTCTCGTTGCCGCTAATATCCACAACACTGGTTACCCAGCCCTGAACCTTCTTAGAAATACTATGTTGTCTCTGATGGGGCGGGGGGGGGGGCCAGAGGGAAAAGGGGGAAGCTGGGAAAGAGATGAATTGTAGGTAGGTTCGGGAGAGACTCCCCAAAGTAAGTTAATTTTGTTAGTGATGAGGATGTTTCTCGGACTAAAGCCAACAATGAGCATCATCCTTAATAGAAAGTCTAGGTGCTTCGTCCGCGCACCAACCTTCCCATGCTAGGATATAACACGATTAGAAAATAATGGTCATCTGATTTTTTTTTATTTTTATTTTTTTATTTTATTTTTTTATTTTTTTTAAATTTTATTATTTTCCCCCAAATATCATTACACCATTTTAGACATACAATTGAAAGATGCTCATGTAGAGTTTTGGATCCACAGTGTTCCAACACCCATCCCTCCACCCAAACCCATCTACCATCACCAATGTCCCCACCTCCCTCCCCCTCCCGCACCCCAACCACATGGCAGATTCTGTATGTCATTTCCTTCGTCTCTATATCTCCTTCCCGACAAACTTTCCTGCTCTTCGTGGAATACAGTGCATTAAATGACATTACTGTTTCACTATTTTTAGTGGACCCCAGCGCGCCGCAATGCGCCATCTGAATCTGGGCTCGAACTGGTCTTGCTCAGTTGATCTGTTCGTGGGTCAGTTTCTCAGCGTCCGGACAGCGAAGATGGTGGCTAGTGTGATGGGCGAGTTTCATCTGGCTGCTTCCGGGACCCCCCAGAGGCGATGGGCCAACACCCAAAACCCATCTGCCCTCCTCGGGATCCCATCATCAGCTGGGCTCGGCGCGAGCCGGGCTCCAGTCTCCCCAGCCGCTATGAAGCTCTGCATACTGGTTCCCCGGGCAGTTCCTGGGCGGGTCCACCAGGGCCTCGGCAAAATGGAGGGAGGGGGAGTGGCTTAACCCTGACTCCATCTGGCGAATTCCCAGTGATTCCCGCTTCTGGGAGCCGCCTACCTGGGCTCGAACTGGTCTTGCTCAGTTGATCTGTTCGTGGGTCAGTTTCTCAGCGTCCGGACAGCGAAGATGGTGGCTAGTGTGATGGGCGAAGTTTCATCTGGCTGCTTCCGGGACCCCCCAGAGGCGATGGGCCAACACCCAAAACCCATCTGCCCTCCTCGGGATCCCCATCATCAGCTGGGCTCGGCGCGAGCCGGGCTCCAGTCTCCCCAGCCGCTTGCGGCTCTGCATACTGGTTCCCGGGCAGTTCCTGGGCGGGTCCACCAGGCTCGGCAAAATGGAGGAGGGGGAGTGGCTTAACCCTGACTCCATCTGGCGAATTCCCAGTGATTCCCGCTTCTGGGAGCCGCCTACCTGGGCTCGAACTGGTCTTGCTCAGTTGATCTGTTCGTGGGTCAGTTTCTCAGCGTCCGGACAGCGAAGATGGTGGCTAGTGTGATGGGCGGGTTTCATCTGGCTGCTTCCGGGACCCCCCAGGCGATGGGCCAACACCCAAAACCCATCTGCCCTCCTCGGGATCCCATCATCAGCTGGGCTCGGCGCGAGCCGGGCTCCAGTCTCCCCAGCCGCTGCGAGCTCTGCATACTGGTTCCCGGGCAGTTCCTGGGCGGGTCCACCAGGCTTCGGCAAAATGGAGGAGGGGGAGTGGCTTAACCCTGACTCCATCTGGCGAATTCCCAGTGATTCCCGCTTCTGGGAGCCGCCTACCTGGGCTCCGAACTGGTCTTGCTCAGTTGATCTGTTCGTGGGTCAGTTTCTCAGCGTCGGACAGCGAAGATGGTGGCTAGTGTGATGGGCGAAGTTTCATCTGGCTGCTTCCGGGACCCCCAGAGGCGATGGGCCAACACCCAAAAACCCATCTGCCCTCCTCGGGATCCCATCATCAGCTGGGCTCGGCGCGAGCCGGGCTCCAGTCTCCCCAGCCGCTACTGAAGCTCTGCATACTGGTTCCCGGGCAGTTCCTGGGCGGGTCCACCAGGCTCGGCAAAATGGAGGAGGGGGAGTGGCTTAACCCTGACTCCATCTGGCGAATTCCCAGTGATTCCCGCCTTCTGGGAGCCGCCTACCTGGGCCTCGAACTGGTCTTGCTCAGTTGATCTGTTAGTGGGTCAGTTTCTCAGCGTCCGGACAGCGAAGATGGTGGCTAGTGTGATGGGCGGAGTTTCATCTGGCTGCTTCCGGGACCCCCAGAGGCGATGGGCCAACACCCAAAACCCATCTGCCCTCCTCGGGATCCCATCATCAGCTGGGCTCGGCGCGAGCCGGCTCCAGTCTCCCCAGCCGCTATGAAGCTCTGCATACTGGTTCCCGGGCCTGATTTTTTTTATATTAACATCTCACACACAAACTACATCCATCATAATTGTGTAGCTGGAAAAGGCATGGAGAATTAAACACCCTTTGAATTGCTAATTGCTTCCCACAGTATTCATAAAAAGTACACATCTTGCCATAGTGAAAATCTCAGTTATTCTACACACACCATTTGAGGTCTCTTTTATTCTCTCTCTCTCTCTCTCTCTCTCTCTCTCTCTCCTCTCTCTCTCTCTCCCCCTACCTACCTACCTACCTACCTACCTAGCTTTTTGGGTCACACCCAGTGACACTCAGGGGTTACTCCTGGCTCTCTGCTCAGGAATTACTCCTGGCGGAACTTGGGGGAGTAATTCCCCAAGAGACTCACAGACATGGGGCAGAGCTGCTACTTGCTCTCCCTGTGCCCAGCTGCTCACGAGGTGCCTGGAAGAGATGGCGGGTTCTAGCCCTGCCCCGCCACCCCAGCAGAGCCTCGCAACAAGCCAGATGACCCCCCACTCCATGAGGGCCTCCATTTTCCACAGCCGGACTTCCCTCTCATCAGAATTCCACCCAGCAGATCAGCCTATCACAGCACAAGCGGCCACGCGGTTCATCAATAAATGCTGGATTTAGAGGTGACTACAAGAGTATGTCACCCGCACGCGGCAGAGCCTGGCAAGCTACCCGTGTCGTATTTGATATGCCAAATACCAGTAACAATTATAGACCTCATTCCCATGACCTGATGGAATGGTTTGAGGTTCTTTACGTTTCTGGAGCAAGCAGGTGCCCTTGGGCTCTACTAGCATGAGACAGGACATATGGAGATGTTACTGGTGCCCGCTCGAGCAAATCGATGATGAACGGGAAGACAGTGATACAGTGATACAGTGGAACTTGGGGGACCATATGGGATGCCGGGGATCGAACCCGGGTCAGCTACATTCAAGGCAAACACCCTACCCACTGTGCTGTCGCTCTGGCCCTTCAGGTCTCTTTTCAATTTTAGTCATTCTAAGGATTGTTTAGTGACACTTTACTTATCTTATTTCATGCATTTGTATTGGCCTTTCCCTGATAATCAATAGAGAATGGACCATCTTACATTTATTGTCTCTTTTAATTTTATTTTTTGGGAGGTTTTTTGGCCCCCATCCAGCAGTAATCAGGGATCATTCCTGACAGTGCTCAGGGAAACACATACAATGCCAGGTATTGAACTGGGGTCGGTTGCATGCAAGGCAAGCGTTTTAACCCCTGTGCTATAAATCTGGCCCCTACTGGCTATTTTTTTTTTCTCTTTGGGTCACACCCAGCGACGCTCAGGGTTTACTCCTAGCTCCTCCTTGCTCAGGAATTATTCCGGCGGTGCCTGGGGGACCATACAGGATGCCGGGATCAAACCCAGGTAGGCCGCTTGCAAGGCAAACACCCTACCCGCTGTGCTATTGCTCCGGCCCCCTACTGGCTACTTTTAAAAAATTGTAGTCATTTCTTATATAGCTGTACCAGTGCCTGATATATCCTGGATATTAACCCCTTATCAGATGGGTATTGGGTGAATATTCTTTCCCATTCTGTGGACTGTCTTTCTATCTTGGTCACTGTTTCTTTCGAGGTGCAGAAGCTCTTCAGTTTCATGTAGTCCCATATATTTATATTTTCTTCTAGTTTCTTTGTTAATGGTGTTTCACCTTTGAAGATGTCTTTAGCTTCAATGTCGTGGGGGGGATTTTCCTATATTTTCTTCAACGTACTTTATGGAATCAGGTCTGATATTGAGATCTTTAATCCATTGTGATCTGATTTTTTGGAAACAACCAGTATGCCCGAGAACTGATGACTGGATAAAGAAACTGTGGTACATCTACACAATGGAATACTATGCAGCTGTCAGAAAAAAAATGAAGTTATGAAATTTTCCTATAAATGGATGGACATGGAGAGAATCATGTTGAGTGAAATTAGTCAGAAGGAAAGAGAGAGACATAGAATGACTGCATTTATTTGCATGACATAAATATACCAGGTGATCTTACCAAAAGTGGAAATTACCACAAGCGCGTGGGAGTCAGGAGGTTTGGTTATATAGAGAAGGGAACATGTGTGAATAAATGTCTAAAGGTCTGATACCAACATAGAACTGAGTATTAAATACAGACAAAAAATGCAAATGATGGCTTCTAAGTGTATCGTAGTGCAACCCACAATGTGTGGGAGAAGGAGGAGAGAGAGGAGGAGAGAGAGAGAGAGGAGATAAAGAACCTGCCATTTAGGCAGGATGTGGGAGGGGGAGGGAATTGGGGACATGGGTGGTGGTTGAGGGGCACTGGTGGAGGGCGGGTGCTGGAACACTGTGTGACCGAAACCCCCAAGCGTGAACAACGTTGTAATTGTATATCTCACGGTGGTATAATAAAATGTTAAAAAAAAATTGTAGTCAACTTTATTATTAGGTGAACAGCTCAAGCATTACGAATACTATTCAATTTGCTTGGACAAGTGCTTACAAAGACCCTACTGATGCCCTCACCCTAAAAAATTCCCTTCATGCCCCTTTCCTAGTTAATCCCTAAAGTCAATACTGATTTTGTTTCTTTTGTTTGTTTGTTTCTGTTTTGCTTTTTGGATCACACCCTGCATGCTCAGGGGTTACTCCTGGCTCTGCACTGATTTGTTTCTTGCACAGAGATTAGTCTTATCTATCATAGAATTTTCATATAAATGGGATCATGGTGATGTTTCTGGATTTCATGTGGTAAGTGATTTGTTTTTCCACCAGCAGCCTGGTAAGAGCAGGTAAGCTGCCAGAGCCGAGGGGGAAAGGCAGAGGGATTCTGAGTCAAAATAAAAATGAAAGCTCAGGGGAAATGTTCAGTCCTATTAAAAATGCAGAATTACATGAAAAATAAATGAAAAATGGCTGGACAAATTTACAGCAACAAAGAGGCCAAGGGCCCGGCTTCCAGTGGATTCAGCTCCAAAGTTTGGTTCTTTCTCAAAAGAGACATTATGTTAACACCGGTTACCGCCACCTACAGTCCAAAGCGATCCCCCCAAAGAAAATTTGTTTCCAGGATTTAGTCATCTACTTAACAAAAATGAAAACAGTTCCGTTCAGTAAGTTCTATAAAATTGTAGATTGGAGAAAAATTGATTTTTAAACTAATTTTTCAGTTGTCTGTGGATTTATATCATTTAAGTGTCATATTCAAAGTAAAAAAATATTGTCGCTGAAAGCAATTTCTGTCTATGTAAATCAGTCACTGTAGAACTTTCAGCATTTGGGTATGGACTGATCCATTCTTTGTTTGTTTTGATTTTTCTTTTTTGTGTCACACCTGGTGATGCTCAGGGGTTACTCCTGGCTATGCACTCAGGAATTACTCCTAGTGGTGCTAAGGACCGTATGGGATGCCGGGAGATAGAACCCCTGTTGACCACATGCCTGGCAAAAAATGCCTTCACCACTGGACTATTGCTCTGGCCCCTGATCCATTCTTTGTTTTCCTGAAAAGGTGATTATTTTTTTTCACATGATACAGGGACTTTTTCCCCTTTTTTGGGTCAGAGCTCCACCCAAGAGAAAACCTGATCTTTCCCCTTTAAGTTTCATCAGTAAATGCTCAAGATGAGAGCCTTCTACTGAGAGCATACCACCTACACGGCAGAGCCTGGCAAGCTACCTGTGTTTTATTTGACATGCCAAAAACCACTAATAATTATGGATCTAAGTTCCATGACCAGAAGAATGGATTGAGGCTCTTCCTGTCCCTGGAGCAAGCAGATGCCCTTGGGCTACACTTGCTTGCAACAGGACAGGACTATGGAGATGTTACTGGTGCCTGCTTGAGCAAATGGATGAACAACAGGAAGACAGTGATACAGTGATACAGCTCTCGACGCTCGCCTTTATTCCACGGCTTCTCCTTCCACGCCAGTCGCAGCTCCTGCAGACCTCCACTAGGTGCTACAGAACCTCCTCGTGAACATTCCCAGAGTGGAGCTTACTGACTACTAGTCCTGTATCTAGAGCACTGTGTCCCCAATTCGCTTAAGAGAATCAGGTTTTTGTCTTTACTTCTAAGCTTTTCATTCCATTGTAAACAAGCAATGTTTTCAAAAACAATCACTTGTATCACTTGTCTTCCTGTTGTTCATCAAGCGGGCACCAGTAACATCTCCATACGTCCTGTTGCAAGCAAGTGTAGCCCAAGGGTATCTGCTTGCTCCAGGGACAGGAAGATCTTCAAACCATTCCTTCAGGTCATGGGAATGAGGTCCATAATTGTTACTGGTATTTGGCATATCAAATAAAACACGGGTAGCTTGCCAGGCTCTGTTCAAAAACAATACAAATACTAAATAAATGGGGGAGGGATACAGATACAGAAATCCACGTTTAAAAGAAGTTAGATTCAAAACATGAAAGTACTGTAAATTTGTTTAAACTTACTTCTGCCTTGTGTACTATCTCATGTGTTCTAGCAACAGTGACACAGCCTGGGCCGCCGGCTCAAGCAACCCTGCTCTGGGACCAGCCTGTGCTGTGAAGATGAAACTTCTAAGATTAAATATCATCATGTCACTCAACTGCAGCGGCTGGGGAGAGTCCAGGAGCTGAGCTGCTTTCCTTGTATGCGATCAACCCTGGTTCCATCCCAGGAACCCCATCTGGTCCCCTGACCATTTCCGGGTGTGATCCCTGAGCACAGAGACAGGAACAGCCCTTGAGCACATCATGGTGAAGCCCTCAAACCCAAAACCAAGTTAACAGACAAACCAAACAGAAACATTTGGATGTCTCCTCTCTTTCAGCCTACTGAGTAAAGTCCATGTTCCTGAGTACAATTCCTCAGAATCTGCCCCCTAAGAGCAACCGCGCCCTGCCCCTCCGTCTTTCCCATTCCTTGGCAGGATCCAGCTCTGTCACGCATCTGCTGTCTGCACTCAACTGTTCCTTCCAAGCAGGGATGAAGGAACAGTTGGAAGCTCTCTGACTACGTTGGCTCCATCACTGCACCCCCAGGCTTGCATTCAGTGAACGCTCGATCTGGCGCGGGCTGAGGACAGTGTGGAGAAAGAAGAGGAACAAAGACTATTTTCCGTGATGGAAACTGAAGACGCAGATGACTGTTTCTCTGGTGTGATCCCAGGAGAATATCTACCCTTTCCATTGCGGTGGTCTACACTGCTGAGCTCGCTTCCCTGGAATGGAGTTTCAATGACTAAAGCATTAAATCTGGTTTTTCGAGATGGGGGAAATGGTGATGTGGAGGCTAGGCTTCTTAGTATCCATCCATCCAGGAAGGAAACTTCACAAGTGCTCTCGTGTGTTTCCACGGGAAGCCTTTATGTTCTGCTCTCTCTCTCTCAATCCCAAGACAAGCCTCCAGCCGAATGAATGCAGGCACCAATGTATGCAACCTGTGCACAGGGAGCGGGGAGAGCCGGGAGAACAGCAAAGAGGGGAAAAGGGCTGAGTCAAAGCAGATGAGTGTAATATATACATCTGTGCCGAAGAACAAAACAAAATCAAACTCCAGGCCTTTCATGCAGTGCCAACAACATGGATGTGACCTCTTGAAAAACTTAAGACTCCAGCTTTAAAAGACATTAAGCAGGAAAAAATCAGCGCATTTCAAGTTGATAAAGGCCATTCAAGGTCAAATTTTTACTAATGGACAACTGAAATGGGAGTTCTAATTCATCACTTGCAGCTCAAAGCATACAGAACTGTGAGAACCAAACTCAACCCTCACGATCTCACAGGGGGTCAGAAAGGGACCGGTTAGGGGAACTTCTGGATCACAGCCTTCCACACCCTGGACAATGGGCCGAGGAGCTGCCATACTGGGCCTTCGCCTGCCTCCTGCTTCCTGCTGCGTCACTTCCTGTTCCTCCCCACCATCCCACCTCAGAACCCATTCTCTCAGTGAGCTCCTGGAGGGGGTGGCGGGATGGTAGTCTCACCTCTGCAGCCCTGGTTCTGCTTTTAAACCAGGAATGTTTTGCATGATGGGCGAGTGACAGACCACAAGGATGAACAAAGTAAGATTTCTTTCACATGGCAAAAGGGTCCTGTTGTGCTGAGATACATTAGGCCCCGAGCCGCAGCCCTTTTTTCCACTGTGGCCCCTTGTGACTTTATTTCCCTCCTGAGACCTCCACACTCCCTGTCCTAACAGCTGGCCCAAGTCTCAGGCCCGGACACCCCACTGATGTGGTTATCACCTGTGGCCCTCGGGATATCCTAGGGCCCCAGGAAAACATAAGGCCTCCAGCTGAGAAATGCTGGGTTGGATGAACATAAGATAGAGTCTAGTGAGCATCAGAGTCCAGTTCCTTGGACAGAGCTGGCAAACCACTATGTTCCTGTTCTCTCTACCAAGGTGGCTGAAACAATCCTTTCCTGATTCCCTCCACTAACATCCAAGCAAGCCCTCTGAATTCTTCACTGCACTTCTCTTGTGGCCCTTTTCACTTACTGCATCACCCCAAAGTTATTTGTGCTTGTGTACTAAACTGCTGAGTTCAAACTCTTCTATCTCTGCATTATCAATAGAAAAAAAATTAGTGAGCTCAATGAAAAGAATGCTCAATAAAAAAAAAATCAGTGGGATTAATGAAAAGACAGAAAAAATTTAGTGGGTGCAACAGAAAAAAAATATCAGTGGGCTCAGTGGGAGAAAGGCTTAAGAAAAAAATAAATCAATAGGGCTCAAGAAAAAAAATTAGGTTTAATGGAAAGACCAAAGAAAAATATCAGTGGAGACACCAATGAACTAGCTGTTAATATAAAACTGCTGAGTGTGGCCCAAAAAACCAAAAAAATTAAATGAAAACAAAACAAAACACCTTCTTGAACATATAAATACTCATGAATTTTTTTTAAATATTTTATTACACCGCCATGTGATATACAATTACAAAGATGTTCATGTTTGGGTTTCCGTCATACAGTGTTCCAGCACCCATCCCTCCACCAGTGCCCATTTCCCAACACCAATGTCCCCACTTCCCTCCCCCCCCCCAGCCCGCCTCTATGGCAAATTCTTTATCTCTTCTCTTACACATTGTGGATTGCAATACATACATTCAGAGATCATCATGTATATCTTTTTCCTATATTCAATGCTCAGTTCTAGACTGGTATTATCATTTTTGACAAATATTAGCACACTGTTCTCTTCTCTGTCCTACCCAACCACTGATTCCCACATGTTTGTGGAAGATTCCACCTTTTTTTTTATTGAAAGATGCTATGTAGAGCTTTGGTTCTACAGTGTTCCAACACGCACCCTCCGCCCAAACCCATCTCCCATCACCAATGACCCCACCTCCCTCCCCTCCCGCATCTCAACCACTTGGCGGGTTCTGTATGTCATTTCTTTCCTCTTTATATTTCCTTCCCAACAAACTTTCCTGCTCTTCGTTGACTGCAATGCATTAAAAGACATTACTGTTTCACTATTTTAGTGGGCTCGAACTGGCTTTGCTCTGTTGATCTGGTCTGAGGCCGTTTCGGCAGTCCGGACAGCAAAAATGGTGGCTAGTGTGGTGGGCGAAGTCTCATCCGGCTGCTTCCGGGACCCCTCAGAGGCGACGGGCCCACTCCCAAACCCATCTGCCCTCCTCGGGGTTCCATGGTCAGCTAGGCCGGCGCAGGCCGGAGCGCCAGCCTCCCCAGCCTTCCGTGAGGCCCTGTGCTGGCCCGTGGGCAGCTCGCCGCCAATACTCATGAATTTTTAAAAAACGGAAGAAACCAGGTGGACTCACAGATCCTCCCAGTTTCTCTCCCTCTCTTTCCTCCACATTAAGTTCTTGGACCAACACTCCGTGTACTCCAGAGTACACAATTCTCTTCATATTCCCGGATGTCTTAATATCACCACAAGACTGATACTCCGTGGGGCGGAGCGATAGCACAGCGGGTAGGGCATTTGCCTTGCACGTGGCCGACCCGGTTCGATTCCCCGGCATTCCATTTGGTCCCCTGAGCACCACCAGGAGTAATTCCTGAGCAAAGAGCCAGGAGTAACCCCTGAGCATTGTCGAGTGTGACACCCCAAAAAAAAGCAAAAAAAAAAAAAAAAAAGACTGACACTCCTCAGATACACGATCTAATATTTGTTTGTATAGACTTAACAGAAAAAGGCCAACTATGCTAAAAATGTTCTCCTGCAATTATTTTCTCCATCCAAACGGGCCCCTTCTTGAACTCACAATGTCCAGAAGCTGACTCTCAATCCTTTGAGAGCCAGATCAAATGTGATTTCTTCAAGAATCCTTTCCTGATCCCCCTCCACTAAGGTCCAAGCAAGCCCTTGAATTCTTCTCTGCATTTCTCTCGTGGTCCTTTTCACTTACTGCGTCACCCCCAGAGTTATTTGTACTAAACTGCCGAGTCCAAACTCTCCTATCTCTGCATTGCTGGTCAGCGGCAAGTGTAGGGTGTACAGACGAAAAGTATGTTCAACGACGGAAATATCTCATTTCGGAAACGTGGCTGAGTTATTTTCCCTGCCTCCTTTTCCAAATATTCCATTCCAAATACATGAAATGAGAACTCTTATCCAAGAGATTTAATGTTCAATCTGACTGCATGAAAAAGCCCGCTCAAGAGGGAATGTGTGGCTTTTCCTTGTGTACCTGGAGTAACACCTTAATAGCTGCCCTTCCTCTGCTCACCCCTGCTGTGAGACTGACAACTGACTAATAGGATTAGTGGCTCCACATTCTAATAACCCAGCTTAGCTAAAGGCCAGCAAAAAATGACAGCTTCAATCTGAATTACATGGCCTGGGAATCCATTCAATTATTAACTAGAGTAACTGTTATTACCTCTCCTAATCAAAGGCGAGGCAGCTGTTAATCTTTGGCGCCCGGCAAGGGCTGGTAGCCTTTGTACCTGACTTCTCCATAGACCATAATTATGTTCTTTGTGATCGGGGAGGAAGAGGTGGCAGATGGGGGGGAAATGGTGTGCCTGTTCATTAGCAGGATAGGCTTGATTTGTTCTGACATCTGCCAGCACCTTAAGACTTGGTTAGAGATAATACAACTATATTTGGCAAGTCCGTAAATTTAGAACTCAGTTGCCCCAAGTACAGAGCTGGAAAACTTTTTGTAACAGTTCAAAGGACATCGTATCTGCTTCCCTACTTTTCCCTATTAATGCTAGCTTTAAGAAAGCACTCTATACTGAACTGATAAACCTGATGCTAGTCAATTTGTATTCCCACAATTTACACTAACATATAGGCTTGGGTGGGGGTTATTTTTGTGTTCGTTTCCCTCCCCCAGCGGAGGACCTGTACTCTTTAAGGGATTCCGATTCTGGCACTAACACTATCACAAGGATGGCGTGATGAATTTGTGGGAATGCGGCCCAAAAAGAATAGAAGCATGACCTATAGCTTTAAGGCTTAGGTAATAAGGTAAGTGGGGAGGCCTCTCAGAAAGGGAGGGCCACTCTCTTTGTGATGCTAATCAGAGTGTGGGCCTTTTGGAAGGCTGTCCGGAGGGAGCTGAACTGTGCCACGCTGGACCTCTCATCCAGGCTAAGTGAGATTGAGGGTGTGAGGGGGGGCCGGCACTGGAGACGCAGGGCTCCAGCCTCCCTCTGCATGCAGCCAGGAGGCAGATGACTGGAGGCCACAGTCCCACAAAGTCACTATGAGGTTACTCTGATGGCCCTCACCCTCAAGCTCTCAAAGCTAGGCTAGACACAGCCTGCCCTGCACTTGCTCTTGTGCAGAGAGAGGCCGAACAAAAACACAGTCCAGAGCTTTGCTGCAATGACGGGATGCAAAAGGGCCCTATAGGCACAGAGGAAACGGATCCTTTGGCAAACTCCTCAGGACACAGCCAGCCTGCCTGCCTTCCTGCCTGCCTGCCTTCCTTCCTCCCACCCTCCTTCCCTTTCTTATAAGGTCACACCCAGCTGTGCGCAGGCTTTCCTCTTGCGCCTACCCTCTGTCCCTTCTCTTGGGCCCTGGAACCTGTTTCCTGAGTGACTGGGCTATCAAATAAAAAGGCAAAGGGCCTATCTGAGGACTTCCACCCTCCACCGCCACCACCATGAAGGTTCCTTTGCTGTTCCTTTTTTCTACCATGTTCTTGGTTTTATTCGAGGACTTTCCACGCAACAGTTTACACTGAAATGATGTTCACTTTATGACAGAGTTTCAAGAAGAACAGAATTCCTACAGGCTTTAATCTAGCTTTCTGCTCACCTTAAACTGTTAAGGAGCATTTATAAACAGCCCGTGGCATTTATCCAAACTAAGAAATGGCATCAAAATGACATAAACTAGGGTCGGGGAGACAGTACAGCAGGTCAGGCGCTTTCCTTGCGAGCAGCTGACTCGAGTTCTATTCCCAGCATCCCATATGGTCCCACAAACTGCCAGGAGTGATCCTGAGTGCAAAGTCAGGAGTAACTCCTGAGCACCACTGGGTGTGGCTGAAGGAAAAAACACAGCTGGAAACACTGTCACCATGTGGATTTCCCCTAGTTTCCCAAGGATCCATCCTTTCCCTCTGCTTCAGGATCAGACCTAGATAGAATATTCCACACACACTGAGCAAAGAACACCTCAGGAGGCCAGGTGGATCTGAACACAAAGGGAAGGATGATAACTCTTTTACATTACCTTACATTAGCAAATATGGAAAAAATTTTTTTTAAATAATCCATACTTGGAGACTTGTAAAAGACTGCCAAGTAGTCTTTCACTTAACCATCACAAGTTAAGTGAAAAAAGGAAATGAGAGGTGACTGGATTCTAAGGCACTGAAATCCGGAGCGCTTTAGCTGGTGGTGCAGTTCTTGAGACTGTCAGGAAATGGAGGGTGGGGGTGGGGAGACCGTGCACTCAGCAGGAGGGAGCAGGCCTTGGGGTGGCCTCTGGCTGGGCTGCCGGTGTGAAACCAGGGTTAGAAGAAACTCCAGGTGGCCCAAGACGGGCCTCCCTCTACCCCCTCCCCAGCAGCTCTGGTCCCAACCGGCTTCCATACCTTCTCATTTAGGCCCTGAACACAGTAGAATCTCTGTAGTTTGGCTTCCAGCTTCAGTCTAGACCCACATCAGAGGTTTCCGCATATGCCTTCTCTGTCTGGGCCCACGGTAGGATATTTATTGCAGGCATCCCCCCATGCCCGACCCCCAGAGGCAAGCAGGTTAACCACCTGGTGCTGAGGCACAAACAGCACTAAGAACAGCAGACTGCAGACCCAACCTGTGCAGGGGCCCTGGGTCTGCGTACTTTAGTCCAGGAAGCAAATAAATGGTGGAAACGCTAGCTCAGCAGTTTTCTCAGACCCAGACTCCGAGAAAGATGGTCTTTTCTCTAGCATCTAAGATATCTGCAGGGAAAACGGGAATTAAAAAAAAAAAACCACAATACAGAGGGTGGCTGGAGTGATAGCATAGCAGGTGGGGAGTTTGCCTTGCATGCGTCCAACCCGTCCCCCAAGCACCGCCAGGAGTAATTACTGAGTGCAGAGCCAGGAGTAACGCCTTAGCATCACCCCCAAAAAAGCAAAAGCAAAAAAAAAGAAATTGATAAATAAAAACAGTACAGAATCTGTTAATTCTGGCACCCGACACAAAAATGCGGTGAGTTAAAAATGAGTAGCCTTTCTGATTTTGACATTGAGGCGATCACGGGAATTTGTATTTCGGCTATGCCTGAAAATTACTTAATTTAAGGGAGCAAGCTTCTGCTTCCTTAAAAAAAATACTGCAGGGGCCAGAGCAATAGCACAGTGGGTAGGGTGTTTGCCTTCCGAACTGGGTTCAATCCCCAGTGTCCCATATGGTCCCCGAGCACAGCCAGGGAGTAATTCTGAGCGAAGAGAGAGGATTAACTCCTGAGCATTGCCGGGTGTGACCCAAAGAGGAAAAAAAAAAAGATTTTAAAAAAAATATTGCAGATAGTCCCTGCTGGTGTGGGGAACTGTGAAAGCTTGTTCAGATTATCGGGTCTTTCTTCTTGATTTTGTTAAAGCAAACATGATCAAATATTTACTGAGGAGTGGTGAATTCTAACATGAGGTCTGGCTTTTAGTGGGCTAGAATAAGATAAGACGTTTCCTAAAGGTGAGCAAAAATGTTTAAAAGTCAGCTTATGGCAGGCAAACAAAACTCCGAGGAGCCATT
Organism: Cryptotis parvus; assembly: GCA_021461705.1. NCBI lineage: Eukaryota > Metazoa > Chordata > Mammalia > Eulipotyphla > Soricidae > Cryptotis > Cryptotis parvus. The sequence continues at coordinate 168,358 of JAJIBD010003595.1, forward strand.
AGGTGCAGCGTACACGGGCCATGGCTTCATCTCATTTCTTGAGGAAGAGCAAAGTACAAATGCGTTTCCCTTGACCGCGAATATGCATGTTCGTTTTAAGATAAATTTCATGATTAATTTATGTTGACACAAAGCCTGTGGTCTGAAGCCTGAAAAAGTCTCAGCTCTAAGTCAGTGTGCACGTTGCGATCCTTCCAATCTGGGGAAGTAAAGTTATCATAATGGAATGGGGGCGGGGGCAGGGTGAGTAAAGATCCTAAGAAAATCCTGGGCTCTTGAGGCACTTCCCATGTAAACATAAAATGACACGCAGCACTGTTTTAGCAGGGTGGTTAAAAGATCGAGAAAGAGGCAGAAATGATGGACTGCTGGGGTGGAACAATGCAGAAATATCCTTTGTGGAAGCGATGCTTGTGATAGAAAGGATTTCAAAACACTCTTGTCCTGGCAGCTTCCACCCAGACCACCACTGTCCTTTTGCCTCCAAGCTCTCCAGAGGCCCAACTGTGTAAAATTATTGTTTAAAAACTGTTTTAATATGCAGGACCATTCTGCATAGGTCTGAATCCCAACTCTTCCACCAACTAGCCATAAAATATCATGCCAGCGACTATCCTCCTGATGATGCAGTTTTATGAATAAATTAGCACACATAATTTTCAATGGTTGTTGAGATCATTAAATAAAATGGTCTGCATAAACATGAGACATCATCATTATCATCATCATCTTCTTCTTTATACTTACTTTAGCCCATTCTCTAGCTAAGTACACAGCATACTGTTATTCAATAAATATTAGTTCCTACTCTTGAGGGTTTTTTTTCTGTTTCATATTTTATTGTTGGTTCATATAATGCTGTTACCCAAACTAGCATAATCTTGTAATATGTGTGTATACAAAACATGTATTTTTTATGTGCTACACCCAGTAGTGCTCAAAGTTTACTCCTGGCTCTGTGCTCAGGCATCACTTCTGACAGTGCCCAGAAGACTGTATACCACGTCATGCCAAGAAGCAAACCTGGGTCAATGCATGAAAGGCAAGTGCCTTATCTACTGTACTCTCTCCAGCCCCTTTATAATATTTCTGATCAGCTATAAGCTGAGATTTTCCACATCCGGACTCCCCTTCTCATCAGAACTCCACCCAGCAGAAAAGCTGATTGCAGCCTGGCTCAGCCGCACGGTTCATCAATAAATGCTCGAGTCTGGGCTGGAGCGATAGTCCAGCGGGTAGGGCATTTGCCTTGCATGCAGCGAACCAGGTTCGATCCCTGGCATCCCATATGGTCCCCCTGAGCACCGCCAGGAGTAATTCCAGAGCAAAGAGCCAGGAGTAACCCCTGAGCATAGCCGGGTGTGACCCAAAGAACAACAACAACAAAAAAAATGCTCGAGTCTTGAAATGACTAGAAGATTACCCCACCCACACGGCAAAGCCTGGCAAGCTACCCATGTCGTATTTGACATGCTAAATACCAGTAACAATTATAGACCTCATTCCCATGACTTGATGGAATGGTTTGAGGCTCTTTATGTTCCTGGAGTGGGCATATGCCCTTGGGCTATCTCGCATGTGACAGGACATATTGAGCTGTTACTGGTGCCCGCTCGAGTAATTCGATGATCTACGGGAAGTCAAGTGATCGCGTGATCTCAAAATTTCACTAAAGTGATTTGTCTTGAACTTAAATTTTATCACTTTACTTTCTTTGTCAAAGTTTCAGTGTTACTTTCTCAAAAGGGGTCTTCGCTGAACTCTGAGTGGTATTCAGTCTCTATATTATATCCATGAACAACTCTGTATTTTTTCAATCATTTTCTCAAATGCTTACTACTCTTTACTGTAATTACAAGCTTAAACGTCTAAAAGGGTAAGGCCTCTATCTCTTAATTACCCTTGTTTCTTATGTTGATGGCACATGAAAAATATAACATTTGTTGAGCATGCATGATGTACATAAAATACACGCACACACACTCACACACACACACACACACTCTCATACACACACACACACACACACACCTGCAAATCCCGGGCACTCTCCAACAGCACTAGACTGGTGTATTCAGCATCCTATTTACCTGGGAAAACTAAAGCTTAGCAAGGAAAGAGACTCTGCCTTACATTATGTAGGAAGGAGCCAAATCCAGTTAAGTCTGACTCTAGCACCTGAGTTTTACCTATCACAAAGCTGCCTCTCTGTAAAGCATGCACTTAGTACTGTTCCATTGAACCTTTGAGTTTCAAAATACCCAAAGGTGACATACGGACCATGGGAGCAGGCCCTAGCACCTTCATTGGAGACGGAGAGGGGTGTAGTAAGTTTGCACATCAAAACCATCTACTGGAACCATGATACCTAAACAGTAATCATTTTTTAAAAAATACCTGAGGATGATTATAATGAGACAGGATGACAAGGTTCCAGATACAATGACAACATTACGAATACAATAAATGGTAAATTTCTAGATGAAGTATGACATTTCTATATTGTTCTGGTATATACTGAAGCTCTGAAAACAGGCCCACATTCAAGTGGCTAAAATAAATCTTAAGAGAGAAAAGAGTTACAGATTATAATTATTTAATATGAAGAAGGAACGCTAAAATGATCTAATCTCTTAGGAAAGTTAAATACATTGAGAAAGCGAAACTATAGGCCCCCAGAAGTCCAAACGGAAGCAGAACTAAACGGGACACTCTGAACTCTCACACCGGTTAGGTTTGCCTGCACCTCAGATACCCTCCCTGGGGAATGGCTGGCCAGGCGGGCTCCCGCAAGAACAGGAAATTCAACACCAAGGGGAAGGTAATATCCTCAAAGAGGGAAAAGGAGAAAACCTTCTGCAGAGCATTTCTAGAGTCCTACCTACAGTGAGAAAGAAAGAGTTCCCCAGAAGAATCCATCCCCTACCACCACACCACCATGGGGAAACAACACAGATCTCAGCTCGAAGAACAGATGAAGAAACCAACTCTGAAGACTCGAAAAAGAACGCAGACGTACATAATCTCTCTGACAAAGAATTCAGAGAAGAAATGGTTAGGATGTTTAATGAGCTCAATAAAAAATGAAACAGATGTCCAATAAAATACAGGAGAACATAAATGAAGCAGTGGAAAGTGCAGTCAATAAATTACGGGAGGAAATGAGAGCAGAAATGAGAACAATGCAAATAGAAATATCATCACTGAAAAACTCAGTAGATGAAATGAAAAACACAATAGGGGCTCTCAACAGGATGACAGCAGTGGAAGAGAGAATCAGTGAGACGAAGGATGAGCTGCAGAAAGTTCTCAGTCAAATACACAAGATGGAAAAAAAAATGGAAAATGGATCAGAAGCAGAACAGAAAACATTGGGATAAACCCAAGAGGAACAACATAAGAATCATTGGGGGGCCACTTGCCCCTTGAGGTGTTGCAGGTGTGGCTGTGGTGCCCGGCTGCATTGGCAGGTGGCAGACAGGAGATAGGCTTGTCTACACCACCAGGGTTCTGCCCTGTGGGCCCTGGACGGTGATGGTCTGACATAGGAAGAACAGTGTGCAGCCACACAAGAGGCTTAGATTACAAAGTAGGCTAGGACCAGGTCCTTCCCAGGATCTTTCACATCTGTACAACATAATGATCATTGTAGTTGTAACTGGGGAGGTTGATGGGGAATGAGGAACTATAATATCACGTTAGAAATCACTACTGAATATACACATAGATAATTGCAACATAAGCCATAAGGCAAGTCATAAGGTGTAGGAGGAGAGAGAAATACAGAGACAGAAATAGAGATAGAAAGAAGGCTGAGAGAGACAGACAGGGGGAGAACTGCCATCCGGCTTTCCCCTAGCTCAGCTGACCATGAAGCTCCCAGAAGGCAAGATGGGTTTTGGGAGTGGGCCCATCACTTCTGTAGGGTCTCAGAATCAGCCAAATGGGACTTGCTCACCATAATAGCCACCATTATCACGGTCCAGATACCACAGCTCATCAGAACCCACACGAGAGACACTGATCTCAAGACCACCTCAAAAGCAGCCAGTTTGAGCCCAGGTAGGCGGCTCTCAGAGGAGGAAGTCACTGGGGTTCCTGGAGATGGAGCTGGGGTGCCCCCTTCCCCTCTCTGACCCATTTCAGAGGCCTGGGGCCCCACCCACAAACTGCCTCAGGGCTCTCAGCCATAATGCAGAGACTCAGACACACAGGGGAGAGCTGCCATTCGGCTCTCCCGTAGCTCAGCTCACCATGAGGCTCCCAGGAGGCAAGATGGGTATTGGGTGTTGGCCCATCACTTCTGTAGGGCCTTGGAAACAGCTGGATGAGACTCGCTCACCATAATAGCCGCCATTTTAGTGGTCCAAACCCCACAGCTCATCAGAACCCATGCAAAAGAGATGCTGATCTCAAGACCAGCTCAGAGCAACCGAGTTTGAGCCTAGGTAGGCGGCTCTTGGAGGCAGAAGACACGGGGTATTCCTGGAGATGGAGCTAGGGTCCCCATTTCTCTCTCTGACACATCCCAGAGGCCTGGTGGCCCGCCCACAAACTGCCTCAGGGCTCTCGGCCATGATGCAGAGACTCAGACGCACTGGGGAGAGCTGCCATTTGGCTCTCCCTAGCTCAGCTGACCATGAGGCTCCCAGGAGGCAAGAAGGGTTTTGGGAGGGCCCATCACCTCTGTAGGGCCTTGGAAGCAGCTGGATGAGACTTGCTCACCATAATAGCCACCATTTTTGTGGTCTGGACTTGGTACATCAAACTAGTGGAACCAATCATGTTCTAGACTATATTACAATCTACAATGTTTAAGAAAGGGAAGTGAGAAGGAGAGAGAAAGTAGATGAAGAACCCGCCATGGAGGCAGGCTGGGGGGAAAGGGGAGGAAGGTGGGGACATTGGTGATGGGAGATGGGCAGGGGTGGAGGGATGAGTGTTGGAACACTGTAGAACCAAAATTCAAACATGAACATCTTGTAATTGTATATCTAACAGTGGTATATAAAATATTTTTAAAAATAAAAAAAAATCATTGAGTCCCAGAGGGACAGGAAAGCAACCTCAATGAAATAAGAACAGTTAAAAACATCCTTGCTGAAATGTTCCCAGAATTAAAGGATGAAGGCATCCAGATCCAAGAAGCCTGAAGAGTACCAGCAAGAAGAGACCCCAAGAGAAAGACTACAAGACATATCCTAGTCAAAATAATGGATGCCATAGATAGAGACAAAATACTTCAAGCGGCAAGATCAAAGAAGGAAACTGTATACAAATGAGCATCCATTCGACTTTCAGACCTATTAGAAGAGAGCCTTCAAGCCCGAAGACAGGGTGGGATATAGTGAAAAGAACTCAATGAAATGAATGCCTCACCAAGAATTCTTTAGCCGGCTAAACTCTCACTCAGATTTGAAAGACAGATGCACAGCTTCTTGGATAAACAACAGCTCAGGAACTTCGTAAGCTCAAAACCAACCGTAAAAAGAAGGGCTGAAAGAGCTATTCTAAGATGAGACAAAACCCAAAAGAACATCAAACCTATACAGAAAGATGGCACAAAAAATCCCATGACAGTAATCTCTCTCAATGTCAATGGTCTAAATGCACCAGTTAAGAGACACAGAGTGGCAAAATGGATCAAAAATTGAATCCAACATTCTGCTGCCTTCAAGAAACACACCTGAACAATTGGAACAAAGACAGACTCAAAGTAAAAGGCTGGAAAACAATCCTTCACTCAAAACAACCACTCCAAAAAAGCCGGGGTGGCCATACTGGTATCTGACAACATAGACTTCAGGCTGAAGAAGGTCAGAAGGGACAGCGAAGGTCACTTCTTAATAATCAAGGGATACATATATCAAGAAGAAATTACACTCCTAAACAAATATACACCCAACAAGGGGCCAGTAAAATACCTAAAACAACTACTAATAGACTTCAAAGAAGACATTGACAGCAACACAATTGTAGTTGGAGACTTCAACACTGCTCTATCAACTCTTGATAGATCAACAAGACTGAAACTTACCAAGGAAATACTGGCCCTAAAAGAAGAGATGGAAGAAAGAGGGTTAGTAGATATATACAGGGCATTTCATCCCCAAAAGCCGAATACACTTTTTTCTTCAGCGCACATGGAACATACTCCAAGATAGACCACATGCTGAGCCATAAAACATACCTCCATAAAATCAAGAAGATAGAAATTCTGTCAACTATTTTTTCAGACCATGATGCACTGAAAATAGAAGTTAATCACACACAAAAATGGAGAATAATACCAAGCACCTGGAAACTAAACATCTGACTGCTGAACAACCAGCAATTCATAAAAGAAATAAAAGAGGAAATTCAAAATTCCTGGAAACAAATGAGACTGAAGACACGAATTACCATAACTGGGGATACAGCAAAAACAATGTTAAGAGGCAAATTCATAGCTCTTTAAGCATTCACCAGAAAAGAGGAAAAGGCCATCATAAACAGTCTGACTTCACAACTTAAGATCTTAGAAAGCAATCGGGCAATGCAGAAAGAAAGAAATAATAAAACTTAGAGTGGAAATAATGAGATGGAATTCCCAAAAAACAATCAAGAAGATCAACAAAACCAAGAGCTGGCTCTTTGAAAAATAAACAAGACTGACAAACCACTTGCAAGACTTGTAAGAAAAGGAAAAGAGAGAACCCAAATAAATAGAATCAGAAATGAAAAAGGGGACACCACAACAGAAACCACAGAAATACAAAAGATCATCAGACATTACTGAGAGTCTGTATGCCACAAAACAGAGAGAACCTAGAAGAAATGGACAAATTCCTGAATTGCTATTGCCTCCCAAAGCTGCAAGAAGATTTGGAATACCTGAACAAACCTATTACCATCAAGGAGATGGAATCAGTAATCCAAAGTCTGCCCAAACACAAAATCCCAGGTCCAGACGGATTCACCAGTGAATTCTACCAAACCGTTAAAGAGGACCTACTCCCAGTCCTTTTTCAAGTTCTGGGAAATTGAAAAAAACATAAACACTCCCAAATAGCTTCTACGAGGCACATATCTCCTGATACCCAAAGCAGGCAGAGATGTCCAAAAAAAAGGAAAACTACAGACCAATCTCCCTGATGTACACAGATGCTAAGATCTTCAATAAAATACTAGCAAATAGAATCCAAAGAGTCATCAAAAAGATTTATACACTATGATCAAGTGGGATTCATCCGGGGAATGCAAGGATGGTTCAACATCCACAAGTCAATCAACATAATACATCACATCAATAAGAACAAAAATAATAAAAACCATATGATCATATCAATAGATGCAGAGAAGGCATTTGACAAGATACAACACTTGTTCATATAAAACCTTCCATAAAATGGGAATTGAAGCGATAGCCCAGCGGGTAGGGCATTTGCCTTGCATGGCCGGCCTGTGCCGGCCCAGGTTTGATCCCCGGCATCCCATATGGTCCCCTGAACACCACCAGGAGTAATTCTGAGTGCAGAGCCAGGACTAACCCCTGAGCATTGCCGGGTGTGACCCAAAAAGAAAAAAAGGGAATTGAAGGAAACCTCCTCAATATAATCAAACTCATCTACTACAAGCCCACAGCGAGCATCATTCTCAATGGGGAAAAACTGAAAGTCTTCCCCTAACGTCGGGGGACAAGACAAGGCTGCCCATTCTCACCACTTCTATTCAATTGTACTGGAAGTATATGCCACAGCAATCATGGAAGAAAAAGACATTAAGGGCATGGGAAAGGATAGGAAAAGGGAAGCCAAGCTATCACTATTTGCAGATGAAATGGTATTATACCTAGAGAACCCTAAACTCTCTACCAAGGAACTCCTAGAAATAATAGATTCCTATAGTAGAGTGGCAGGGTACAAAATCAATACCCAAAAGTCAATGGCTTTTCTCTATGCAAATAACAAAATAGAAGAAAGGGATATTAAAGAAACTGATCCCATTCACAGTTGCACCACAGAAAATCAAATACCTAGGAATCAGTTTGACAAAGAACGTAAAGGATCTCTACAAAGAAAACTACAAAATGTTACTTCAAGAAATAATTTTTCCAAAATTAACATCATCAAAATTAATGTTAATTTGGAAAAATTAACGTTATCAAAATGGTAATACTCTCTAGAGCTTTATACAGATTCAATGTGGTCCCTATAAAGATACCTATGACATTTTTCAAAGAAATTGATCAAACACTCCTGAAATTTGTATGGAATAATAAACCCCCCATGAACAGCTAAAGCAATCCTTGGGAAAAAGAAGATGGGAGGCATCACCTTTCCCCAACCTCAAATTCTACTACAAAGCAGTTTTAATTAAAACAACATGGTATTGGTAGAGAGACAGATCCTGTAGACCTACGGAACAGAACTGAATAACACTCTCAAATATACAACCACTTAATCTTCGATAAAGGAGCAAAAAAAAATTTTTTTTGCTTTTTGGGTCACACCCGGCAATGCTCAGGGGTTTCTCCTGGCTCTACACTCAGGAATTACTCCTGGTGGTGCTGGGGGACCATATGGGATTCTGAGGATTGAACCTGGGCCGGCACCCGCTGGCAGCGTGCAAGGCAAACACCCTACCCACTGGGCTATCGCCCGGCCCCAGAAGCAAAAATTTTAAGTGTTGCAAAGAAAACCTCTTCAACAAATGGTGCTGGGAAAACTGGGCAGGTACGTGTAAAAATATGAACTTAGACCTCCTTCTAACATCATGCACAAGTCAGATCAAAAGCGGATTATAGATCTCAATATCAGACATGAATCTATAAGGTACATAGAATAAAACATAGGAAAAAGGCTCTATGACATCGAAGCTAAAAGGCATCTTCAAAGACGACACACCACTGACAAAGCAAATGGAATCAAAGATAAACAAATGGGATTATATAAAACTGAAAAGCTTCTGCACCTCAAAAAAAAACGGTGACCAAGATACAAAGACAATCCACAGAGTGGGAAAGGATATTCACCCAATACCCATCTGACAAAGGGGTTAATATCCAGGATATATCAGGCACTGGTAGCACTTCACAAGAAGAAAACAGCCAACCCCATCAAAAAATGGGGAGAAGAAATGAACAGAAGCTTCCAAAAAAGAAGAAATTTGAATGGCCAAAAGGCATATGAAAAAGTGCTCTTCATCTTTTAATCATCAGGAAGATGCAAATCAAAACAACAATGAGGTACCATCTCACACCACAGAGACTGGCACACATCCAAAACAGCAAGAACAACCGGTGCTGGCGTGGATGTGGGAAAAAAAGGACTCTCATCCACTGTTGGTGGGAGTGCCGGCTGGTCCAGCCCTTTTGGAAAACAATATGGGCATTCCTCCGAAAACTAGATATTGAGCTCCCATTTGATCCAGCAATAGCACTCCTGGGAATATACCGAGAGACCGAAAAACACATAGCAGAAACACTATCTGTACTTCTTTATTCATCTCTGCTATTCACTATAGCTAGAATCTGGAAACAACCTAAATGCCCGAGAACAGAGGACTGGCTAAAGAAACTGTGGTTCATCTACACTATGGAATACTATGCAGCTGTCAGAAAAGATGAAATTATGAAATTTACCTGCAAATGGATGGACATGGAGACTATCATGCTGAGTGAAATTAGTCAGAAGGAAAAGGACAGATATAGAATGACTGCATTCATTAATAGGATATAAGTAGATACCAGTGTTTTACTAAATGTGGGAAATGGTAATGGCAGATTAAAACTCACCATTGAATATACACAAAGAGACTTAAGTGATAAACTCTAAATATCTGCAGGGCTAGCCACAATGTATAAAATAAGAGGGGAGAGAGATGCAGAGACAGAGAGACAGAGAGAGAGAGAAACTGGGGTACCTGCTGAGGTAGCCTGGGGATGGGCGGGGAGGGGTGGGGTACATTGGTGGTGGAAATGGGGCACTGGTGGAGGGATGGGTGCTGGAATACTGTATTACCAAGAACCAATTATGAACACCTTTGTAATTGTATGTCTCACAGTGGTATAATAAAAAAATTAAAAAAAAATAAATAGAAAACAAAACAAAACAAAAAACCTCAAAGGTTGGGGCTGGAGCAATAGCCCAGCAGGTAGGGCGTTAGCTTTGCATGCGGCTGGCCCATGCCTGCCAGGGTTTGATCCCCGGCATCCCATATGGTTCCCGAGCACAGAGTAAGGAGCCAGGAAAACCCTGGCATTGCTGGGTGTGACCCAAAAAAAAAACAAAAAACAAACAGAAAAAAACCCAGAGGCGGGCGACCAGCGGGTAGGGCGTTGCCTTGCCGCGCCAGTCTCGCCGGCCTGGGTTCAACCCGACATCCCATATGGTCCCCGAGCACCCGCCAGGAGTAATTCCTGAGTGCAGAGCCAGGAGAAACCCCTGAGCATTGCCGGGTGTGACCCAAAAAAGCAAAAAAAAACAAAAACAAACAAACAAAAAAAAAAAACCTCAAAGGCCAGGCTGGGCGATAGTCCAGCGGGTAGGGCGTTGCCTTGCACGTGGCCAGCCTGTGCCGCCTGGGTTCAACTCCCGGCATCCCATATGGTCCCCTGAGCACCCCAGGAGTAATTCCTGAGTGCAGAGCCAGGAGTAACCCCCTGAGCATCGCGGTGTGACCCCCCCCCCCGAAAAAAAGGAAAAAAAAAAACCTCAAAGGCTAACAGAACACTAAGTTTCTTAATGCAAATCTCATCAGTGTTAAGCTCATAAAAGTCAATGAAAAAGGAGAAATATTAAAGGTGGCTAGAAATAAAATGTAATACACAAAGGTACTTGGATCAGGTCAGCATCAGACTTCTCAGCAGAAACATTACAGAAAAGAGAAAGCAGAATGACATGGTTACTCCCAATTCTAAAGATAAAATTTCCAGTCAAGAATACTCTACCCTGCTAATATATCAAGCAAATATCCTGACAGAATAAAGGCTCTCTCTGATAAACAAAAGCTAATAGAGCTTACCATCATCATACCTGTGCTGCAAGGAATGGTGAAAGGGAAAAAAGGATAAACCAAACCTTGGATATTATGATAAATAATAACAGAGATTCAGAAACATAAATAATAAAACTAGATGACAACAACAACGAAGCAAAAAAACATCAAAGGGGAAGAAGAATAGGACAGAATCTGTTGAGTCTAACATGAGTTAATGCCAGCACACAAAAAAAAAGAACTTTGGAATGAAAACATACAAGCGGTTCTCTGTGCACAGAGTGGGATGCTCTATTATGCATTATGAAGGCAAACACAAATTCATAACGAAAGGCTGAGGTAAGGTATTTACAGCCAAGAGCACAGAGAAAAAGGCAGGTACTGCAATACTGATTAGGAAGCTGTGGAATACATACCAGAGGAAATGACTCACAGCTATTATGAAAGATAGCAGGCCGGGACTTGAGGTGACTATGCTAAGCAGAACAAGACAGGAAGTGAAAAGAAGATTCCAGATGGTTCTACTCATATGTGGAATATAAATAACCAAAAACAAATGAACTGGTAAAACACAACAGAATGTCTCTTATGGGTACCAGAGGGAGCAGGGAAGTTGTAGAGGGGGGAAGGAGGTGTCAAAGTTACAGGCACAATGACAGATTCAGTCACACACAAACACACACACATACACACACAGAGTGGTGAGTTGTAAGGCTCCACTTTGCAGCACTGAAAACCAATGGTCAATCAGTCAAATCGGCTCTGGAAAAGGATGAAGAGGGCCAGAAGAGCTCTTTCAACGGACTGGAGGGCATGCGAGGCATGTGGAAGGCCTGGAGTTGATTCCTAGCACCCCTATGGTCCTGTGAGCACTACTGGGAGCAATGCCCAGGCACAAAAGCTGGGTGTGGCCCCTCAGCACTGCTGGATGTGACCCCAAAAAACAACAACAAAGAACTGTTAACACTTAATACCCCTCTCTTAAAAACTACCTAGAGTATTCCTGACTGAATATTGTCTAGGACATAAATAGTGCTTTATAAGAGTCGTTACCCACTGTTATTTGATATTTTCATGGATTCATTTAAAAAAACATTTGTCAAGCACCCACCGTGTTCTTATGTGAGGGGCTGGGTCAAAGAGAATGGACCCCTACTCTACAGTTACAAAAATTCTTCCTACTTTATCAAATATTTATGGAAGCTCTGATTCTGGCATTGCCTAGGGCCAAACATATTTTTATTTTCTCACAGAAGTAGTCAGTACATTCCTGTTTCTTTTTTTTCTGTTGTGGGTCATACCGGCAGTGCTCAGGGGCCACTCTCCAGCCTGGAGATCATTCATGGAGGTGCTCAGGGGAGCATGTAGTGTTAGAGGATTGAGCCAGGGTCTCCTGTGTGCAAGGCATGAGCTCTGCCCCTGAGCTAGCTTGCAGTCAGTACATTTCTAAGGTGGATGCCCCAAAGAACTGAGTTCCTGGTTTCCAGGACAGTCACTGATTACCCATTATGGGAATCTAATAGAATTAAATCAGCTGTAAGTCCAGAATCTCTGAGCTTCAGAGAAAGTGGCAATATAAACAACCTCAAGGACCTCAATTCCAAAGGCAACTAAACTCCATTAGGGACTCACTCAATCATCCAATAAACATTTGGGGGCATTTCTCCAGACTTGGCAGTGAGGTTGTTAGGAAAGTAAACAATGCACCTTAATTCCCCCGAGCAACAGAAGAGGGCTTAAAGAGTGCTGAGGAGGGAAACTGCGGTTTGCTTTGTTTTATGAAGATATGCTTCTTACATGGAAAAAAAATTAAAGTATTACAGGATGTTAAAATGCACGTTGGAGAGGAAGATACACTTCTCAGGTCAATGTATCAGTTATTAAATAAAGGCATTAAATCAATGATCACAAACCCCAACTGTTGTATATGACCAGAGCGAATCCACTTAACCTCTCCAACCCTAGTTCCCTCCATATGCCATCAATTCCCAGGCCCTTGGAAGAGAGAAATGACTGTCAGATTCTGGTATATTAAGCTACAGTTTGAAGTTTCCTCAAAATAGCCACACATCTGCCTTATTCAACTATTAATAGTTCAAATATTCAATAGACACGTTACTTACATTACCAGCAAATCAGTAACATGCTCATAGCTTCACAAGACACATCAAGCAACCTACTATAAAATGCTTTGCTGTTATAAACCCCAAGGATAGCTAAAGCAATCCTTGGGAAAAAGAAGATGGGAGGCATCACCTTTCCCAACTTCAAACTGTACTACAAGGCAGTAGTAATTAAAAAGCATGGTATTGGAATAAAAACAGACCTGTGGACCTATGGAATAGAATTGAGTATCCTGACACCCAACCTCAAACACATGATCATTTAATCTTTGATAAAGGTGCAATGAGTCTAAAATGGAGTAAGGAAAGCCTCTTCAACAAGTGGTGTTGGGAAAACTGGGCAGCAACATGTAAAAAATGAATTTGGACCTGTGTCTAACATCATGCACAAAAATCAGATCAAAATGGACTAAAGATCTCAATATCAGACTTGAATCCATAAAGTACATTGAAGAAAATATAGGAAAAACCCTCCACGACATTGAAGCTAAAGGCATCTTCAAAGGTGAAACATCACTAACAAAGCAACTAGAAGAAAAGATAAACATATGGGACTACATGAAACTAAAAGCTTCTGCACCTCAAAAGAAACAGTGACTAAGATACAAAAGCAGTCCACAGAATGGGAAAGAATATTCACCCAATACCCATCTGATAAGGGGTTAATATCCAGGATATATCAGGCACTGGTAGAACTTTACAAGAAGAAAACAAACAACCCCATCAAAAAATGGGGAGAAGAAATGAACAGAAACTTCAGCAAGGGAAGAAATTGAATGGCCAAAAAACATATGAAAAAATGCTCATCATCACTAATCATCAGAGAGATGCAAATCAAAACAACAATGAGATACCACTTTACACCACAGAGACTGGCACATATTCAAAAGAGCAAGAACAACAAGTGCTGGCGTGGATGTGGGGAAAGGGGACACTCATCCATTGTTGGTGGGAATGCCGGCTGGTACAGCCTTTCTGGAAAACAATATGGACTTTCCTCCAAAGACTAGAAATTGAACTCCCATTTGACCCAGCCATACCACTCCTGGGAATCTACTCTGGGAAACCAAAAATACGCAGCGGAAACAACCATCCCTACTTTTATGTTCATAGCAGCATTATTCACAATAGCCAGAATCTGGAAGCAACCAGAGTGCCCGAAAATCGATGACTGGATAAAAAAGCTTTGGTACATCTACACAATGGAATACTATGCAGCTGTTAGGAAAAATGAAGTTATAAAATTTGCCTATAAATGGATGGACATGGAGAAGATTATGTTGAGCCGAAATTAGCCAGAAGGAGAGAGACAGATACAGAATGACTGCATTTACTTGCATGGCATAAATATATATGTACATATTATGATACCAATATCCAAGGTCAAGTGAAACATATATCAGGAGGTCTTGTCAAAGGTGGAGATTATCACAAACGTGTGGGAGTCAGAGTTTAGGTAAGACAGAAAATGGAACAGGGTGCTAATAATAGTCGAGGGTACTAATGCCAACCTAGAACTGAGCATTAAATAGAGGCAAAAGGATACACATGACAACCTTTTAATGTATGTTCTGTAATCCATAGTCTGGAAGGGAAGGAAAAGAGAAAGAGAGAGAAAGGGAAAGAAATAAAGAACCTGCCATGGAGCAGGGCTGGGGAAGGGGGAGGGAACCGGGATGTTGGTGGTGGGAGATGGGCACTGGTGGAGGGACGGGTGCTGAAACACTGTATGACCAAAACCCAAACATGACCTTTTTAATTGTATATCTTTTTATTTGTATATCTCACGGTGGTATAATAAAATACTTAAAAAAAAATAAAATGCTTTGCTGTTAGAAGAAGGGAAAAAACAAACAAACCCTCAACACAAAACAGCCATTCACACAACACTTGTTCTCCAACTGTACACACTCTACTAGAGCGTGACGTGTGCAGAACACGGAGAACATGACACTGAGAATACTAGTATGGAACAGGAGGGATCAAAGGCCAAACAGGCAACTATAAGGTAAGGCAAAAATCTAAGCTTGTCCCCTAAGCAACAGCATTCCAGGTCTCAAAATAGAGTTCATTCTCCTTGGGACACATTTTCATTTGGGTTGCTAGGTTTTTGTGGAAGATTCTATCAGAAACAAGACAAGACATAGTTATACATTTGTGTGACTATTCTATACTATATTCACTTATACCTTGTTGCACTGCTATTTTCCTCCCTTCCCTCTTTCCCTCTCCCTTCCTTCCTCCCTTTCTCCCCCCCACCTCTCTCTCTCTCCCCCCCCCCCAAAATGAGGATAGCTTCACATGTTCATTTTGTGCTTGTTTAGATATTTAAGACAACTGTTAACAGTTTCTGGGACTTTATCATTTGTGCAAAGACGTACCAATACGCGTGAGTACATACTATGAAATAAAATGAAAGCTGTAATAATTTTGAAACAGCTCAGGAATAAATCTGCCTGACTCAGCGGGCTATAGGTTTATAGAGGGAAGAGCCAAGACACCATGATCTTCTTTCTTCTGCTTATTTTATAGATAGAAGCCCTACAAAAACTTACAGCCCAGCCCATCTGGGGGCTGGGCTATCTAGAGATAAGCCCGTAAATGATCCTATTGAAATGCAGATCTTCAGTGGGGCCCTTTGGCTTCACTATGCCAGAGCTGACTCCCTGAGATAGTATCTCCCTAGCAGAGTGGCGGGGAGCTGCATCTCTGAACCAAAAAGCAGTTCACAAAGTAATTTGTATCACTGTCACTGTCTATCACTGTCTTCCCATTGTTCATTGATTTGCTCGAGTGGGCACTAGTAACATCTCCATTAGTCCTGTCACAAGCAAGTGCAACCCAAGGGCATCTACTTGCTACAGGGACAGGAGGAGCCTAAAACCATTCTTCAGGTTATGGAACTGAGGTCCATAATAGTTACTAGACTTTGGCATAAAAGTAAATAAAACACGGTAGCTTACCAGGCTTTACCGTGTAGGTGGTATAGTCTCAGTAGAAGCCTCTCAACCCAAGCATTAACTGATGAAACTTAAAGGGGGAAGATCAGGTTTTCTCTTGGATGGAGCTCTGAGGAACTATGGAGTCTGGATGTTGAGAATGACTGACTGCATGATGTGTGGTTTGCTCTGGCTTCTTGCCAGGCTTACTGGTATCAGTTAAAACATGACTACAACTGTTTACTATGTATAAATGTGAAAGAAATTGGGAAGAACCTTATGCAAAATTCGGCCGCACACCAAGGGACATGTGGGTCTGGCGTGGGTGGGTCTCTCTCTTCCGGGGCAACTGACATGGAGGCGGAGGAAAGGGCAGGGCCCAAAACTCCACTCCGAGTCCAGCCAGCATGGTCTCTCCCGGTCATGAAAGCAAACCCTTGGAGCAATGTTGGACTCGGCCAGGGGTGGCCGAGCCCCTTACCGGGAGGTCAGCTCCATGGGTTGCTTCCACATGGGGCTGGCCGAGCAGAGCAGCTGTGGGTCTGAAGTGGATTTGTAGTAATTTGTAGAGAATGGTATTAAATACCTTTTACCATGAAGATATAGCCAGCTGATTCCAGACTCTAGATTCCACTAAGGTCCAAAATCCGTCAGAATAATTCACTTTGGCATTACCTTTAGAATCAGAGACATATCAGTTTGCTGGGAAGTACATTGTGCATTGGCATGTCTTTTGAACTAGGAGAACTGATTACATTGTGGTTGATCCAACGTGGCCAAGTACTCTTGGAATATCTACATGTGTCCCTCATGGGGACCCGTGGGAATAGGAAGAGTATTGAACTGGGGCAAGCAAGATTCATAATATTCATGATAAAAATATTTATGCCATATAAAATCATGAAATCAATCCAACTCTGCCCATGCTTCCCATTGTGTCTGCTCCGGAGATTCCCTAAAGGCAGGGAGTAGCTCTTCACATAAGCTAAGTGTAGCAGGAGCCTAAGGCTCAGTAGGGCGTGTTGCCCAACAGTCATCAATGTCTCCATATATCGCATTTCTTTATCCATTCATCTACTGTTGGACATTTGGGTGGTTTCCATATCCTGACTATTGTACCAAGCACTGCAATGAATATAGGTATGCAGCACACACACACATTCAAATTAATATTTTAGATTTTAGGGGTTCAATGCCACCAAGTGGAATCTTGGGATCATATGGAAGTTCTATTCTTACTTTTTTTTGGAGGAATTTTTACAGACACTGAAGCAGACGGCATTTCCATCAACAGTGAAAGTGCACTCATTTTCCACACAGCCTAACCAGCACTAACTGTTACTGGTCTTTCTGATCTATGACACTCATCACTTGATGGCTCCCAATCATTTATTAAGAGAAATTTCAACGGTTTCAGTTATTTATTCTGGGGCACTGCCAAGGGTCTAGGGCGGGCCCCTATAGCATGTGCCCACTACAGACTGAGTGCCACCCTGGTCCCAATTTAACCTTCCTCTGATGATGTCCACAACTACTGATGTCCACTACAAGAAAGCACATTGGACAGCCAAACCGCAGTATGAACCTCTGTGAACTTTAGGAATGAGCAAATCTGAGTGTATCAGTAATTCCTTATTTAACATAGCATTTTCTAGTTGAAACTTTTCATTTCTGTATGAACAAAAAGAACCCTTAGAAGGAAAAGACCAAATGAGGGAAAAAGAGACCAATCCCAGAACACAATGCAACAAGACAGTGGTTCACAGTTTGATTACAGTTTGTTCAGGGAGTAACTTTGCCAGGAACCATTACCTCTCTCTATGAAGATCTAATTTTTAAAAAAATTTTGGGCCACACCTAGTGGTGTTCAGGGACTATTTCTGGTTCTGTACTCAGAAGCGAGCCTTGGTGGTGGTTGGGAGACCATATACAGCGCTGGGGATTTGATGTTGGGTCGGCAAACGCAAGACAGTTTCCTTCTCCCCTGTTCTAGTTCTCTGTACAGGGATCTAGTTTTTTTTTTTTTTAAAACTTCCAAGTTGCAAAAAATATATATAATAATAATACTAACAATTCACTCTCTAAAACTGTATTTTATAAATGATCAACAGAAGAAATACAAACTGTCACCTTAACCAAGTAAATTCTATTTCTCCCTGAAGCATCCACAGAGAGGCTGTTGTTTCCAACTGGGTGTCTAGACTCGTGGGGGTAATAAGGTTCGTACCTCTGCTGCTGGGAAGTGTTACCCCAGCATCGCTGGGACCTGTCACCTGCCCATCCCTGTATGACCTCTCACCTCTGAGCTGGGCCTGATCTGTCACCAATCCCCCTCTACTTCCTTGGTTCCGACCAGCACTGCTGTTCCATCACTCCACAGCTGGAAGAGTTCAGGGCATTTTAGGTATTCCTGGGATGCTGTAGGTATGTTGGGAATCTTTTTTGGCAAACATCTCTTTATTTCAAAAACTATCAATTTCCTTGATTTCTTCTTGTCCCTGTTCCTATCCACCTATTTTATTTCTGCCCATTTTCCTATAGGGTTTTTTTTTTTTTTTTTTGCTTTTTGGGTCACACCTGGCAATGCTCAGGGGTTACTCCTGGCTCTGCACTCAGGAATTACTCCTGGAAGTGCTCGGGGACCATATGGGATGCCGGGATCGAACCCAAGCCAGCCGCTGGGCAAGGCAAAGGCCCTCCCTGCTGTGCTATCGCCTCCAGCCCCCATTTTCCTATTGGTTTTAAGTGGAAGCTTGGTGTATACTCTGTGCATCTTCAATTCCCTCCCCTGATTCTGCGCAACTCACTTGGCTGATTGTGGTGCCCACACATTTTCAGCCACACTGCTCCCAAAATTTGCACACATCCGCCATGGGGATGGTGCATTCTTTACTGCAGGCCTCAGAGACCACACACCGCTGTGTGCAGAGTCCCAGAGGGGAGTGTCCAGGCTGTGCTCGTCATGCATGCGTGGTCCCACATGTGCAGGCAGGTCATCTGGCCACCGAGTCACCCCTGAGAAGAGCATCCTGAACATCCAGCCATGCTAAAGCTATTTCTCAGAGGCTGGGGCACAGTGGATGACATGTGTCCAACTTGGATTTGCTCCCTGGCACTTCATGATCCAGTGAACATTGCTGGGTGCCCTCGAGGGTCCCAGCACCTCCAATGCTGCAGGACCAAGTCTGAGAGAGACCTGGTAGGTGGAGAATCAACAGTGTGCCCAGGGATTCCCGAGCACTGCCTGGGAGGTTTCCCAAGCACTGAATTTTTTTTTTCAAATAGTCCGTGAAATTAATCGTCACAAACTCTGATTGCATTACCATTTTTCTTCATGACTGCCTTTCCCAACATTTTACCTGTTCATTCTCTAATTGGCTTGGAGGCACAGTTTAAGTCAGAGGTTTTCTGTGTTACTCTTTACATCCCCATACCCAGAAGCATCACAATTGTTTCTGCCATGTACCTGGGGCAACAATAAAAGCCAGAGGCTGGAGTTCTCCGGCAGCTAGAGACTTTGCAGATTTAGTCCCTGAGCCAGCAGATGGCTTGGTTCAATGCTCTCTTCCTCGCTAGACCTGAGGTTTCTTTCTTTCTTCTTCTTCTTTTTTTTATTTAATAAGCCGATATATAAGAGGCAGTGGTCAGCAGCAGTTTTATTCAACTTCCTTTCCTGAGTGCAATAATTTCTACTGACCTTAGGCTGTGTATATCACGTGAGGGGGGCACTGAAATCCCTTCAGTCCAAAGGAAGCACTGAAATCCCTTCAGTCCAAAGGAACCCAATCCTGGTCACGGAGTGGCCTGTGGACCACAAGTGCCACAGATAATTGTGCTCCTGTCCTCTAACTGCTTTATGTTTGCATTAATTCTATTTTTGATCCACAGAGATTCCAATGTTGTATGTGATATATGCCCAATTTGCAGTAGAGAAGGGATGTGGAGGAGAAAGGAGTGTCATTTTCAAAAGGGGTAGCAGGAGACACCTCCTGAGAAGACCTTTGAGTCAACACCTTTGACTTGACAAAAAAAAAAAAAAGCACCCGAGGGGCCAGAGCGATAGTACAGCCTTGCATGCAGCCGACCTAGGTTCGATCCCCGGCATCCCATATGGTCCCCTGAGTACCACCAAGAGTAATTCCTGAGTGCAGAGCCAGGAGTAACCCTTGAGCATTACACGGTGTGACCCAAAAAGAAAAACACCCCTGATATAAAAACGCCAACAGAAGGTCTGGACAGCAGAATACTGGCAGCTGAAGCGATGAAGGGGCTCCAAGAGAAGGTGAAGGGAAGATGCAAGAACCCTCAAAAAATATCCAGCAGGAGATGGAATAATGTTTGAAAGAAAATAAACAGTACATCAGAGGGACTATGGAATGAAGTTAAGAGGAACATTTTAAGAATCACCAGAGCTCCTGAAAATCAGGAAGACAAATTTCATAAAGAATCACTGTTCAGGAAATCAAACCTAAGAATTTCCTGGAGCTGAGGACTGCAGGCACCAAGATTTGAGGCCAGAAGGGTCCCAGCAGAAACAGACCCAAACTGTAAAGTCTGAGACTCATTAAATTCAGAATGACAAAATTCAAAGATAGCACACTGAAAGCAGCAACATCAAAAAAAGGAACTTACGTTACAAAGGAGAGCCCTGAATGCTCACCGCAGATCTATCAAATAAGACTCTACAAGCCAGAAGAGCATGGTGAGACACAGTAAAGAAAACTCAAGTGACCTGAACACTCTACCAAGAATACTTTGGCTAGATTATCTTTCAGGTTTGAAGAAATGCCACATCCACAGTGGTGTCGCCTGTGTGATAATGCCACCTCAACAGTCACAACAGGAAGGGAGGTCTGAGCTCCTTGGAGCGTTGCCTCCGGCGGTTCCCCGGGCAGTCAGCGAGACTATTATCTCCGGTACTGCCCATTCCCTGATTCTGTCCTCACCGATGGCTTGGAATGTTCTGCGTCCTCTCTATGTTATTGTTAACCTTCTACTCTTGCCTAATAATCAGTGTGTCCCTTGGTGTTTCTGGGAATCAAATGAACATCAGTAATCAGAAGCAATGAAGTGCCTCCAGTAATTCAAGCTGTGTATTCCTTTATGAATTAAACATTTACCAGTATAGGTGTTTTTCTGAATCAGCTGGAAATCAAAGAGTTAATAATGGAAGTAAAGTCTAGTAAACAGGAGGGAATGAGAAAACCAGAAACAGAAAGTTGATAGGGAAATCACAGAGTTCAAAAAACTGCTAATAAATATTTAGAACCATTACCATATGAAGGGAAATATGATGATATAGGAAGAAGATAGGTTAGTTATAGGAAACGCAGGGAATTTCATAATTTGCCATTTACAGAAAAATTAATGCGGTATAGAAAGCCTTGGTGCTTGTTAAAGAAAGAAAATGATGGATAATATGTTACCAGCTACACAATACACAAAACTTGGATATGATGTACTAAAACATTATAATTGTCTAAATGAAGTTAGAGTGACTTCTGGACTTGCAAAGCCTGTGGTTCTTGGGGTGAGACATAAGACAAAGAAACCTTGTTTAATTTTAATCAAGTGGCTTAAGTAGTTGCGGTATCATATATTCATTTTTTGTTTCATTATGTTATGTATTCACTTTTTGTTTCATTGTGTATGCCCTGCCAAGCATGTATTCGCTTTCTGTTTCATCGTGTATGCCCTACCAAGTTTCTTTATTATGTTATGATATATAAACCCTATAAAGCCCTCAGTAAAACTGCAGCAGATTCAAACCACCATCTGAGTGTGTTTGTGTCTGTCTGTCATCGCTGAATCCTGGGTCCCTCCTGAACCTTCGCCCTTGTTCTCCCTCGGTTTGAGGCTCCCCGGAGAGCCGGTCCACGGCAAGGAAACAAGACAGAACGGAGCTTCATGGATAGGTAACAGCTTAGGAGACTCAGACCCTAGAAACCAGTTTTGCAAGCATTAAAGGAGCTTCTTTATAAAACAAGACAAGCTTCTCAGTACATTTCTACTAAGTACAGCATTCATTCATGGCAGATGGCTGCACTCTACAAGATGAAGAAAGGCCTATTGATTCCTAGCTTACTAAGGTTTTAAACATTTTCAATAATGAATTAATTTTTTATTTTTATTGACTGTTCTATGTTTATTTGGGTGATTTTTTAACAATCTTTTAATCATTTTTTTAAATTATTTTATTATACCACTTTTAGATATATAATTACAAGATGTTCATGTTTGAGTTTTGGTTCTATAGTGTTCCAACACCCATCCCTCCACCCGTGCCCATCTCCCATCCCCAATGTCCCCACCTCCCTCCCCCTTCCCTCAGCCTGCCTCCATGGCGGGTTCTGTATCTCCTCTCTCTCTCTCTCTCTCTCTCTCTCTCTCTCTCTCTCTCTCTCTCTTTCTCTTTCTCTCCTTCTTGCTTCCCTTTCTTACAAATGTGGCTACAATCTTTTATTTATTAACGCAGGTATTTTAGCATTATCTATCATACATTCTAACATAAAGCCTATATTCCATTTTTAGGATAAAACATACATATTTCTGTAAGTCTATTCCAATTTCCCCTTAAAGTTTTCTTAATTATCCTCTCCTGCTAGTAAATTGTATACTTGTAGGAGTTATCTATTTCATGGTAATTTAAAAATGTATTACCATAGAACTAGTGACACTATTACTTTTTAATCTATATATCTATAAATTGAGAAAGATACAGTTTTTGGAAAAAATTTCCAACTTTGATCAATGATTTATGATTGTGTGGAATTTCAGTTTAGCATTAATCATCTATAAGTGTAGTGCCACCACCTCCACAATCAATTTTTTAAAAATCCCGCTCATAAGCGGATATAAAGAAACATAGTAAGAGAACAACGAATAGCCAAGGCATAACCGGAGATCCTGTCTACAGAACGGCACCCACAGGGGAGTGAAGGTGGCTAGAAGTGTCTGTTGGGTCAGCAGTAGAGGGCAGTGGACACTCAGTGATGGGTGTGGTGCCGAATGATGTATGCATTTAAAGAATAATGACTAGGGCCGAGCGATAGTCCAGCGGGTAGGGCGTTTGCCTTGCACGTGGCCGGCCCATGCCGCCAGGGTTTGATCCCGGCATCCCATATGGTCCCCTGAGCACCGCCAGGAGTAATTCCCTGAGTGCAGAGCCAGGAGAAACCCCTGAGCATCGCGGGTGTGACCCAAAAAGGAAAAAAAAAGTATAATGACTGTATTGTAAATTTGGTACTTCAATAAAAATGGTAAAATTATATAAAGCTAAAATATAGAAATCTTTAAAAAAAGAACATATTTTAGTAAGAAAGATCCTAGTAGAGAGGAACTATCCCTCCCAAACGAAAATCAGTTACATACAATAAAGTCTATATTCATGAACAGAGCTATTTACATGCTCTTCCTTTTTGTCTACACACAGCTGGTTATTCTCGAGGCTACACCTACTCCCCACTCAGGGGGCTGTCTCTAAGATGCTTGGGGAACCACATGGTGCCTAGGGAGTAAGCCAGGGCCTCCTACATGCAAAGTATGTGCTCCATCCAAGAAGTAGGGCTACTTCTTGGCAAATGTTATGTTCCAATAACCATGTCACTCCTGCTCTCAGACATTTATATCTGGATCACTTCACCCTTTTAAAAGACCAGCAGGTGCTTGCTAGAGCCCCACCCATGAGAGAAGCTCATGATTTCAAACAAAGGTGTGTGGGTGGCTGTGGCTATAACTCTCCAGACTTTCTTGGAACTGGGGATACTCTCACCCCAGAATGCCTGGTGGTTGTGCCCATGAACTACGTCCAGTGCCACTGCAATCCTAATCCAAAAATAAATGGATAAATAAATGGCAGAGATGCTTCCAGTCTGTCCTGCATGAGATCTCAAATCTGATGTACAGATGACCATGTACCACACACTACACTGAATAGATTTAAGTATAGGGGCACTCAATTACACATGTGTAGTCACAATGTCTATCCTGTAGAAATTACAAATCAGTAATTTCTTATACAGTGGGATCAAATGGCCCATTGAGTTCAATGTGAGATTTAATGATTTACATTAACTTTCCTCTAAGAATATAGTTCTCAACCATATTTAGCAAATCAGATACAACATGCAATATAAAATAGATTATGCTTGCACGTAATCAAACTGGTTGCAAAATTTTGCAATAAGTGTGGTCTGTAGTTGCAGAGATGGTGGGACTGGGGTTGAGTAGTAGAAACCCACTACGCTCTACAAGATCAGTACATGAATACAAGAACACAGATGGGTCAAATTCGCATGTAACAACCAGAAAAAAAAGGTCATGACTGTATCAATATCCTTAAGACATATGTGCTGTAATAGTAAATATGATCAGTGCCGGCTAAGGAAGCAGGCATGTGGATGGGGGGGGGTGGGTAATGAGGGCCTTTGGTGGCAGTGGGAGCACAGTGGTGGTGGGACTGGGGTTGAATGATTAAAGCTTATAACATGGGGTTGAATGCTGAAAGCTTGTATTGTGGAAAAACTTTGTACCCTGTAAATCACATTGCTTAAATAAAGTTTAATTAAAAAAAATAAATAAAAGACCAGTGGGGACTGCCACATTATAACCCATCTTCAGAGTCTTTCAAGTCCAAGTTTTCCAAATATGGTCTGAGAATGAGAAAGTTCACAGGCATCACTACGCAGAAAGAAATGTTCTGACACTGGGACACAGGTTTCAACTCTGTCATAGTCATAATTAGACAAGAATCTCGTGCTTATGTTTTCTCCAAATAACTTCGATGTGGGGAGTGTGTACCTGTGCCTGGCTTCTGAGTTTGCACAGAAGAGCTACAGGGTATCTGTTTCCTGCGAATGGATTCTGTATCTGGAAATCATCATTACCGTCTTCATTATGTATCACGGTTTACAGAACAACTTACAAAGCTGGGAAGGAAAAAGAGAAAGAGAATAACGGGAGAGGCCAAAGGAGGGAAGGACACCATGATGGAAAGAGGAAGACATCAAGAGTATGGACTTCCTCTAAGAGAGTATCTTAAAGTCGTGTGTGTGTGTGTGTGTGTGTGTGTGTGTGTGTGTGTGTGTACAACTCAAACCACAAATAATGTTGGGACTAAATAGATAAAAATGATCACCTAACTGAACATAACAAAAATGAAGAGGTTTCATCCATTGCCAAACAAAATGTTGATCACATGTTCAGAAATGCCATATATATAGTGGTAACCACTTCTTGATATCTATCCCCCAAACCACAAAAACACTAATTTGGAATTGATATCACTATCACTATCATTATCCTCCCATTGATCATCTATTTGCTAGAGTGGGCACCAGTAATATCTCCATATGTCCTGTCTCATGCTAGTAGAGCCCAAGGGCATCTATTCACCCAGGAACATAAAGAGCCTCAAACCATTATATTAGGTCATGGGAATGAACTAATATAATTGTTACTGGTATTTGGCATATCAAATAAAACAGGGCAGCTTGCCAGGCTTGCCATGCAGGTGCATACCCTTGTAGTCACCTCTAAATATAGCATTTCTAGATGAACTGCGTGGCCGCTTGCGGCCGCGCAAGATGTGGCTGTCATACACTGTCGCTGGGTGGAATTTTGACAAGAGGGAAGTCCGGATGTGGAAAATGGTGGCCCGATGGAGTGGGTGGGGGGGTCATCTGGCTTGTTGTGTGGCTCTGCTGGGGTGGCAGGCCAGGATTAGAACCTGCCATCCCCCTGGGCCACTCGTGAGCAGCTGGGCACAGGGAGAGCAAGTAGCAGCTCTGACCCATGTCTGTAAGTCTCTGGTTCAGCATACCTGGGCAGATTGGAAAAAAAAAAAACTGCTGCAGGGTGGAACTCGATGGGAGACGGGCTGTGATAGGCTGTCGCTGGGTGGAGTTCTGAAGAGAGGGAAGTCCGGATGTGGAAAATGGCAGCCCGATGCAGTGTGTGGGGGGGTCATCTGGCTTGTTGTGTGGCTCTGCTGGGGTGGCGGGCCAGAGCTAGAACCCGCCATCCCTCCCGGGTGGGATTGGAACTGATATATGCACACTAATGCTCACTGTTACACTTAGTAACAGCTAAGATATGATAACAAACCAAATGCTGAACTGCATATAAATGGATCAAGAAGCTGTGGTGTCAGAGACTGGCACATATCCAAAAGAGCAAGAACAACAAGTGCTGGTATGGATGCGGGAAAAGGGGACTCTCATCCATTTATTGGTAGGAATGTCGACTGGTACAGCCTTTCTGGAAAACTATATGAACATTCCTCCAAAGACTAGAAATTGAGCTCCCATTTGACCCAGCCATACCACTCCTGGGGATATACCCTGGGAAGCCAAAAACACACAGAGGAAACACCATCTGTACTTTTATTTTCATAGCAGTACTATTCACAATAGTCAGAATCTGGAAACAACCAGTGTGCCTGAGAACTGATGACTGGATAAAGAAACTTTGCCACATCTATACAACGGAATACTATGCAGCTATTAGGAAAAGTGAAGTTATGAAATTTGCCTATAAATGGATGGGCATGGAGAAGATCATGTTAAGTGAAATTAGCCAGAAGGAAAAAAAAGATATAGAATGACTGAATTTATTTGCATGACATAAATATATACGTACCAATATGATACCAATATCCAAGGTCAGGTGAAAGATGGATTAGGAGGTCTTGTCAAAGGTGGAAATTATCACAAATGTGTGGGAGTCAGAGGTTAGTTAAGACAGAGCACGGAACAGTGTGCTAATAATTGTCAAAAGTGCTAATACCAACCTAGAACTGAGCATTAAATACAGGCAAAAGATACACATGATAACCTCTAAATGTATTGTAATCCACAATGTGGAAGGGAAGAGAAAGAGAGAGAAAGAGAGAGAGAGAGAGAGAGATAAAGAACCTGCCATAGAGGCAGGGGAGGGGGAGGGAATCAGGGGCATTGGTGGTGGGAAATGGGCACTGATGGAGGGATGGGAGCTGGAACACTGTATGACCGAAACCCAAATATGAACATCTTATGAACATCTTTTTAACTGTATATTTCACAGTGTTATAATAAAATATTAAAAAAGGGGAAAATAAGTTGTGGTGTACATACAGAATATTATGCGGCTCTTAAGAACAAAATCATACAATCTGCAGCAGCATGGGCAGAACCAGAGGATGTTATGCTGAGTGAAGTCAGTCAGAAGGAAAAGATGGGTACAGAATGGTCTCTCTTATGCGTGGGACTAAAACATGCATAGCAAGGTAGCAACAAAGATCCAAGGCAATGTAATGGGGCAACTGACACACAAAACTGAGTTGGAAGGAGCAATGTTTGAAGGGGAGGGGCACTGGGGCCTTCAGGGAGGGAGCTGGGTATACTGCTGATGGGTGTGGTGTTGGAATATGTACATGAAAAATCATTATTAACGGTATTGTAAACCACAAAATTTCAATCAAAAAAGTTAATTAAAAAATTCTCATGGCATTATTAAGAAAACAATTAAAAAACAAATACTTTTAATTTTAACATTTACACAGACCATAAACTTCCATGATACTCCCTCATGCCTACTGAGGTAAAAGAGACGGGTGATATAGTGCCACTGTACCCCCTAACTACAGGCTAAACTACACAGCTACAGAAATCAAAACTGCATTGTGCCAGAACAAAGGAACTCTTAGGCTAATGAAACAGAACTGAAATCCAGAAGTAAATTCTCAGATGGATGGAATGCTGATTTTTAAGAAAGGGGTCCGAACAAAGAAAGCCTCTTTTACAGATAGAGCTGAGAAAACTGGTCAGTCTCATGCAGAAAAACGAAGCCCTAGATGCCTCTTTCACATCAGACACAATTAATTCACGGTGGATCAACCAACCAGATAGAATAGCTACGTGTATAAAATACACTGAAGAAAACCTCAGTGCGATCTTCCATGAGATAACCCCATTGGCAAAGAAAAAAATCAGAGATTGGAGAAATAGTACAGGAGATGAGGCCTTCATATGGCTGCGATGCCAGTAACCCTGGTTCAAAAAACTGGTACCACAATGGTTCGCTGATCACTGTCAGAGTCGCTCTGAGGCGCAGAGCCAGTAATAGCCCCTGAGAACTACTGGGTATGGCACATACAACCTTCCCATCACCACCAAAAATAAAACAAAGCAAAAGTAAATAAACAAGACAACATCATACTGAAAAGCCTCTGCACTATAAAAGAAATGATGGCAAAGATTAAAGACACCCCAATGAAAGATAGAAAATACACAACATACATCTGAAAAATGGTAATATCTAAGACCTATAAAGCACTCATGGGGTTCAAAAACACAACAAAAAAATTAAATCCCATCACAAAGTGGGAAGAAAAGCTGAATGGACACTTCCTTGAAGAAGACATAGATATGCCTTCTATCTATGCCTTCTATCATAGACATAGATATGCCTTCTATCTATGTCAGCAGGCATTAAAACAAAGTTCATTGTCACAGATAATTAGGGAAATACAAATAAAAATGACAAAAGCGATATGGGTGAGACTGGCCCCCTAAAACAACCCAGAATTAATCCAGTGCTGTTGAGAATATAGTTAAAAAGAATTTTTCATACACTGTTGATGGGTTGTTAACTGGTTCAGTCTTTATGGAAAAACGCATGGATACCTCAGGAAATATAAAAGAAAAAAAACTTCCATGAGGCCTAGTGGTTCCATGCAAGCCAAAACATTAATTGTAAGTATATATGCTCGCTGCAGTCAAGATCTGTAAACAAACCAAATGCCTCTGAGTAGAACAATGGTGGAAGGGTAGTGGCACTCTGATGGCAGAAGGGGCACTGTAGCATTTTAAGCACAATTGTAAGCCATAATCACTCAACTAAAAAAAAATCTCAGAGATGGATGATGATATGGATGGATGGATGATGGATGGATGGATGTATGGGATGGATGGATGGATGGATGGATGGATGGATGGATGGATGGATGGATGGATGGATGGATGGATGGATGGATGGATGGATGGATGGATGGATGGATAGATAGAGAGAGAAAGTGCCTGGCATAGAGGCAGGTGGGGAGGGAATCTAGGGATATTGGTGCTGGGAAATGTGCGCTGGTGGAGGGATGGGTGTTGGAACACTGTATGACTGAGACCCAATCATGAACAGCTTTTTAATGGTCTATCTCACAGTGATATAATAAAAGTACATATATAAAAATTGTAGGTCATTATATGTGCATAATTGTTTATAGATACATCTTAACATATTGATGCAGCAGAGTACCACCAGCAGTGTCTATTCGAATGTTGATTAATGAACACAAATTAAAATGCAGGCATCAATGTGATAAGCAGCATTAAGTTTTAATTATATGTCCCTTAAAATTATTAAAACTGAGAAACAGGAACAAGCAACCAAAAACACTAACACGAGGCACAGTGTAACCGAGGAGCTGCTCCTCTTCCTGGGGCCCAGTCTAGGTTTTCCTGACCTGAGCTGGGACGAGAGGGAAGAATACCACCCTGGGAATCACATTCTTATGTGTGTGTTTCCACATTTCACTTTTGGAAGAGAATTATTTTTATTTATTTATGCTTCTATTTATTTATTTATTTATTTATTTATTTATTTATTTATTTATTTACTCAATCATTCATCCATTTATTCATCCGTCCGCCTGCCCGCCTGCCTGCCCGTGCGTCCACCCGTCCGCCGGTCCGTCCGTCCGCCCGCCCGCCCGTCCGTCCCTCCCTCCCTCCCTCCGTCCGTCCGTCCGTCCGTCCGTCCGTCCGTCCGTCCGTCCGTCCGTCCGTCCATCCATCCATCCATCCATCCATCCATCCATCCATCCATCCATCCATCCATCCATCCATCCATCAATCTTTGGGTCACACCTGGTGGTGATCAGGGCTTTCTCTTGGCTCTGTTCTCAGGGAATCACTCCTGGCACTCCTTAGGGGACTAAACGGGGTCACAGGGATGGAATGTGGGGTGGATCGCATGCAAGGCAAGCACCCTACCCGCTGTCCTATTATTCTGGGCCCCACGAGAAAAGGATTATTAACCACAACAGTACCAGGACTGCCTCATTTTTCAGCCAACAACTCTGTAAAACCCATTTGTTGAAAGAAAAAAAAAGCTCCAACTAATTCAGAGCATAAAATATATGGCAAGTGGTATGTATAAAAATACTGTTCTAGCCCTCTTCTCAGGCTGCCATTGGCCACTAGAATGAGCAGGCCTGACAGTTGCAGATTAAAATGTAAACACTTAGCCTGACTCAGTTATGTTGAGGCCAACCATTTCTGACAGTCTCTACAACGTGATAAACACCGTCTGTCTACAGTTCCCCTGTATTTGAAAGTTACGACAAACATTTTGCTGAAATGTAAACAACTGACATCATGACTGGTGAAGCAGTGGGCTGCAAATTTATCTAAAATCAAGAAAACAAAGATCTTGTTTGACACTAGATAAACCATTAGTGGTCACCAAGGGAGCAGCTTGGGGAGGTCATAAGTGTTGTCATCAGTCTTCAAAAAATATCCACTAAAGATATTGTTGCAACTTTGTGGAGGCAACAAGAAATAATATGTGAGACAAAAGAAATATAAATCATCATGGAAAGGGTAAATTTCTCTCTTTAACCTAAAGAATGGTTTTTACACTGGGGGCAAAATTTGAAAATCCTCTGGTTTTTCAATAAGCAGAAGAGTTTAATTACAGAATGAAACTTTACAATTCTAACTTTCCACAAAATTAATCACATGCTTTCAATCCTCAGTTATATGGGAAATAAATATTTATATAGTATATACTATATATACTATATAAAGTTTATGTATATATATATACTTTTGGTATGGCTTTCCTGAAATAACACAAGTCCTGTACAGTTCTTTGAAGATTTCTTTATCTCTTAAATATGATAATATTGCAGACCAAAGTCGACAATTTTATAATAACTGTATGGTAACATATTTATATTTTACGGAACAAAAGGTACTAGGTAGAAACTACGAAATTTGAGTAAGGCATGTTACTGCAGTTGGATAATGTATGTGACATAGTTAATGTTGTTTCATTAATTATGAACCAATTTTGGTCTACTAAAGCCAACCAATATTGGCTCATTAATTTTAACAACCGTAACAGGCTAGTAAAATAAGTGGGTAATATGGGAAACTAGGCGCAGAATTTATGAGAACTATATATTATTTTCAATTTCCAATTTTTTGAAAGTAAACATAAAACTTTCAAAAATAAATCTTATCCCTAAAAAAGGTATTTACATTTTAAATTGTTTTTATTTATAAATTAAAAGATTGTATCACTGAATTTTGTGTTGTTTTATTACTATTTACAATTCCTACACTGTACTCCATGCTTAAAGCTTGGGAATGATTTAAAAAATTTTTATGATACCACCGTCAGACATACAATTACAAAGATGTACATGTTTGGGTGTCGGTCAAACAGTGTTCCAGCACCCATCCCTCCACCAGTGCCCATTTCCCTTGGTGGTGATTTTTAACAATGAAGGATATGTTGATTTCATTTCTTAATATGTGAAAAAGTTTAATAAATGGAAGAGGTTATTTCAATGCATGAAAACGAAACTATAATATAAGAGAGACAAAACCAGGTGATTGGCTTCTTATAGTCCTTAATAAATACCAATTAAGTCAGAGTTTCCAAATGTATTTGGTCTACCACTTCCTTTTAGGAAAAAAAAAAGCACACACTTTCTCTTTGTAAATCTACCTTCTTTAACAAAATACTGCCTCCTAACTGCACCCAAATACACTGTCTCTGGTCCCTCCCCAGGTACCCTCTCCTGGGGGTAGTACCATCCACTTTGGGAAACACTAAATTATTTCATAAACTTAATATAATTATTTCACACAATTCATATTGTACCAGATGGCAAGTTAAAAGCTTGTTTTTTCTAATGATTTATTATGATGATTAATTTTCCTGAGTCATTCTGCCAATATATGAAATATGTAAAACATATTGTCTAGATTTTTCTCCCCCTCCCTGTAAGACTGGAGATGAAGGACATTCCTCCTACACAAATGGAAGCAAGAGAATCTGACCATTCTACCTTGATCATGCCAACTGAAATAAAAAATGGCTGTAGTCTAACGCTGTCATATTTGAAATCAAAACCATGAATCTGCATTTGTTTACCTGACCTATTTCTTTCCACTGTGAATTGTCTGAATTTTTACAGAACATTAGCTACATGTTAAGTCCGCCCCAGTTGCTTTTAGAATGTGTCCTAGCCAACTTACCCACTTCCAGAAAAAGGGGTGCCCAGATGCTCTCTGGCCGCAGCCTGATCCTGCCCTTGCCTGCCAGCCAGCTCACACCTCCTTCTGCGCCTTCCAAGGGTAGCTTGGCACTGTTTCTCTTTTCGTTTTTGTCCTGCCCTTTTCCCTTTTTACATAAGATGCTCGGTCCCATTTCACACTGAAGACTCATGTGACCGAGTAGGGGAGGGAAGGGGCGGGAAGCACTGCATAAACTTGATTTGGCTCTTTCTGGGGCTGTCCTACTCTTGTCTACTGAGTCTGTCTTGCCCACAAAGTACATGGATGACTTGGTGACTTGGACAAAATGGCTACCAGCTAAGGAGAGGGAAGACCACGATCCTTCAAAAATGATCTATTTATTGATATAACTTAGGAATCTTGGTCTGTAGGAAATCTTCCTAATGCAGTCTATGAAGTTGTGCATTTTGGCCCAATTTGTGACTCTGCATGCAGAGGAGGTGGAACATTACTGCTTGCCCTTCTTAATGAAAATCACTTGTATCACTTGTCTTCCTGTTGCTCATCGATTTGCTCGAGTGGGCACAGTAACATCTCCATACATCCTGTCACGTGCTAGTGTAGCCCAAGGGCATCTGCTCACTCCAGGAACACGTAAGAGTCTTAGACCATTCCTTCAGGTCATGGGGATGAGGTCTATATTTGTTACTGGTTTTTGGCGTATCAAATATGACATGGGTATTTGGGAGCTGTTACTGGCTCTCCCTGTGCTCAGCTGATCAATAGGCGCCTGGGAAGGAAGGCGAGTTCTAGCCCTGGCCCACCATCCCAACAGAGCCTCGCAAGAAGCCAGAGGAACACCCATACCATGAGGGCCACCATTTTCAACAGTTCATCAGCGCTCCACCCAAGAGATAAGCTGATCTTTCCCGGTTGCAATTCATCAATAAATGCACGAGACGAGCACCTACTACTGAGAGTGTACCACCCGCACGGCAGAGCCTGGCAAGCTACCCGTGTCTTAATGAAAAACCTTACATATGTGAGAAAAACTCCACTGGCTTATTCTTCTTATTCTCTACTTCTTTTCTGTTTAGTAAATGATCCCATCTATTAGCTAATTTTGTTGATTTTATAGTAAGACTTTTAGTAAGTACTTATTAAATGTCAGAACAAACACTGAAATAAAGAACCCTTATGACATCACAGCCCTTTAAAATGATAAATGTGTAGGGCCAGGGAGCTCTCTCAAAAAGCAGGAATGTATGTCTGGCTTGCACAGTGCTCTGGGTTCACTGTATGGATTCCTAAGCACCATGGAGCATGGCCCAGGTGGCGGCACTGCTGCGAACTCCCCCTACCCCAAAGATAAATACATAAGTGAAATATTCTTTCTTTGTCGTAGCAGTGACTCTCAATCCTGGCTACAACATCTCAAAATTACTAGCTGTAGTTTTCATTTAGTATGTCTGTGGTGGACCAAAAGCATTTTGGGGGTTCTAATTAAAATAAACTTTTTGAGGGTTGGGAGCCCCAAGCAATGGTTAGGAGGCCCTGGCCACTGCCATCACTGCAATGATAAGTGCAGTGAGAGAGGAAAACTGTGTCAGGACGGGCCTGTAAGGAAGGGCCGTCAGTGATGAGGGGGTGGCAGGGTGCAGGGGCTGAAGGGCAGCTGGCTAGGGAAGGCTTCCAGAAGGCATGATGAACACTCTGATCTTTTCTTTTTTTGCTTTTTTGGGTCCACTCGGCGATGCTCAGGGGTTACTCCTGGCTCTGCACTCAGGAATTACTCCTGGCGGTGCTCGGGGGGACCATATGGGATGCTGGGGATCAAATCCTGGTCGGCCGCGTACAAGGCAACGCCCTACCCGCTGGACTATCACTCCAGCTACCACTCTGATCTTTTAATAATGATCTTTCCTTTTCTCTTTTCTTATAGATTTCCAATAATAAAAAGGGGATGCGTAGGGGCCAGGGCGTGGCTCGGTGGAAGGAAGCAGATCTTGCACATGAAGGCCCTGAGTTCGTCACATCACTAGGTGTGATCTCGGGTACCACATCGCAAGTTTGGAGAAAAAAAAAACAACAACAACTAACCCGAGGAGGCAAAAAAAAAAAACCCACAAAAATGGGGATCTTCAGTTTACTAATATTAGTTGGAAATGTTAATGCTAGACAGAAAGGAGTGTGGAAAGCAGGTAAAGGGATGTACATAATAACCCTTCAGTGTCCATATGACAGAGAAACTAGGGACATTGGTGGTGGGAAATGTGCACTGGTGAGGGATGGGTGTTGGAACACTGTACAACTGAAACCCCATCATGAACAGCTTTGTAACTGTCTATCTCACGGTGGTTTAATACGTTTTTAAAATGTGAAAAGTAACGGGTCTTCCCTGGGTAATAATCTAGGCTCACTGGTATCTCTGTTGGAGCTCCCGGCCTGCGATGCTGCGGAAGCCCTGGTCTGGCGAGGATCCCCAGGGGTGCAGACTCCAGTGCTCGCCTTCACTGTGCGGCTGAAGAGCACTGCACGGCCTCAGGACCTGAGTCTAATCTGGGGTCCCAGAGACAAGGCAAAAAAGAGTTCGTCACCCAAGACTGAACAAAACTGCACTGCACAACCATCCTGAGAGCCACGCAGAACTCAGCAAGACTGGGGAGATCACTGCTCTACGTGTCTCAACCAATCCACTTTGCTATTTGCTAACATTTCTCCTTAAAGCACTACAGAGCACAAACCAGAAGTTTTTCTTTTTAGAAACTGCAGCGTCAAAAATATTATCTTGGGGCTGGAGTAGGAGAGAATGCAAAGACACTTATATTTTGAAAAGCTGCTGAACAGAGCAATTTTTTTCAGAAGTAGCATCCTGGAGAGTGGTGCGTCTTCTTTTGTTCCCCTCCATTATGTCTGGATATGAGAGACAGTTAGAGCTGAATGCAATGGAAGAGACGGGCTCTACTGTATGCTGTAAAAATATGACAAGCAGTTGATGTGATAAATGGATTTACCCTTACAGACTGGGGGCCAGAACACTAGTACAGTGGGTAGGGCATTAGCCTTGTATGCGCCAACCTAGGTTCAATCCCTGGTATCCCATATGTTCGTCTGAGCCTAGCCAGGAGTAATTTCTGAGCGCAGAGCCAGAACTAACCCCTAAGTATCACCAGATGTGGCCAAAAACAAACCAACCAAGCAAAAAACATTACAGACTGGTTGGTTGTTTCCATCAAATAGAGCCCTATAATCTCCCCCTGCTATCAGTGGACTACTATGTCTAGTCTTGACTCTTTGTTAAAGTCTGTCCTGAGCTGAAGTACCAGAACAGTTTCAATCACACAGGCCACAAAAGTGGGACTGACAGAGTCTGATAAAGAATGCTAAGGTCACTTAATTTCTGTGGTCTTCTTATGAAAACTTTAAAACCAGGACAGAAACTTACAGGCTCAGTACCCTAGGCACTTACTGAATCAATCGGGTAAGCTACTCTGAGAGAGAAACAAAAGGAAAATACCTTTCATGGGCTGCAGCTGTTAACCTCTACTTTCCTGGAACGTTTTGGCTTTCTGTGAGTACTTACTCTCTTGGACCAGTAAATAGCTCAGAAACGGATTCAAGACTGGATGTGGCATTGAAACTGTAAAATACTCAGAAAAGAACAGGTGATAGGCTCCCACGACTTGGCCTTGGAAAGGTTCAGATCTTTGCCTCCAACAGCAAAGTCAAGAAAAATCAAATAAAATAGAGTGTATCAAAGGGAAAAACTTCTGCACAGTTAAAAAATATTCCAAGAATAACCAGTGCTGGCGTGGATGTGGGAAGAAAGGGACTCTCATTCACTCTTGGTGGGAATGCCGACTGGTCCAGACCTTTTGGAAAACAACATGGACAGTTCTCCAAAAGCTTGATATTGAGTTCCATTTACCCAGCAATACCACTCCTGGGAATGTACCCTGGAGACTCAAAGACACACAGCAGAAACACTATCTGCACGCCTATATTCATCACAGCACTATTCACAATAGCCAGAATCTAAAACAACCTGAGTGCCCGAGAAAAGAAAACTGGATAAAGAAACTATGGTACATCTGACACAATGGAATACTATGCAGCTGTCAGGTAAAAATGAAGTCATAAAATTTGCCTACAAATGGATGGACATGGATATTATCACACTAAGTGAAATTAGAAGGAAAAGGACAGATATAGAATGACTGCATTCATTTGTGGGTTATAAATATATAACAGTGTTCTACTAATTGCTCGAAATGGTAATGCTAGAATAGAGCTGAGCACTGAATGTATGCTGCAAAGGGATTTACATGATAATCCCTAAATGTATGTAGGGCAAGACACACTGAGAGAGAGAGAGAGAGAGAGAGAGAGAGAGAGAGAGAGAGAGAGAGAGAGAGAAGAGGAAAAGTACCTGTTATACAGGCAGGCTGGGGGGGGGAGGAGGGAATCTGAAGACATTGGTGGCAGGAAATGTGCACTGGTGGAGGGATGGGCGCTGGAACACTGTATGATGGAACCCACTCATGAACAATCATGAACATGATTGTAATTGTGCATCTCACAGTGGTATAGTAAAATAAAAAATTAAAGAAAGAAGAAGAAAACACAAGGATTGGGAGAGAACACAGTAAAGCAGTAAAGGGGTTTGATCCCTGACACCATATGGCCCCCTGAACACTGCTGGGTGCATTGTGTATATACTGTTGCATTGACTGGTGTGGCTGCTCAAGAAAACTTATGGAGGGCACTCAAAAACTTAAAACAGAAAGGCCATGTGACCCAGTTGTCCAACTTCTTAGCATTTAACCTCCAAATCTCAAAACACTGATTCAGAGTCAGATGCACCCACGTGGTTCTTGCAGCATTATTCATAAGAGCCAAGAACTGGAAACTAAATGCCTATCAAAAAACAATGGAGGGGCCGGAGGCGATAGTACAGAGGGTAGGGTGTTTGCCTTGCGCGCAGCCAACCCG
Source organism: Cryptotis parvus (assembly GCA_021461705.1). Classification (NCBI taxonomy): domain Eukaryota; kingdom Metazoa; phylum Chordata; class Mammalia; order Eulipotyphla; family Soricidae; genus Cryptotis; species Cryptotis parvus. Next base: position 205,666 of record JAJIBD010003595.1, read on the forward strand.
GGTTTGATCCCAGGCATCCCATATGGTCCCCCTGAGCACCGCCAGGAGTAACTCCTGAGTGCAGAGCCAGGAGTAACCCCTGAGCATTGCCAGGTGTGACCCAAAAAAGCAAAAAAAAAATAAAAGGATAGAGATATAGTATATATTCAGAATGGAATACTATCAGTAAACAAGGGGGATTATGTAATATTATGTATATTATATATACACATGCAATGAAATATCAGTGATATATATATCACTGATAGTATTTTATTGTGTGTGCTATGTTCATATATAATATACATTATATATATATGAAAGCTGAAATCCTTCCATTTGTGACAGTGTGCATGGACTAACACACTGTACCTAGTGAAATAACTCAGATGGCTAAAGGCACACACCACGTGATCTCACTCATATGTGGTAGATAGTGAAAACAAACAAATGAATGAACTAAATAAAACAAAAATAAACTTTCAGACTATAAGGCCAATTAGTGGTTCCTGGAAATGCTTTTAGCTCCAGACATCTGACATGAAAGAAATGTGATTCTGCAGTGTCCATCATCGAAAAAAGACTTTGTTCAACTTCTACTAATTTTGCAAAAACTAAGGTGTCTGATGTTTTAGCACTCAGAACTGAAGCGTATTGAGCAGTAACATCCTCAAGTCAGTGAAATCTTAAAACAAAAACAAAACTGGACAGTAATTAAGTTGTAAGGATCACTGGGACATTATGGTGGATTTTTGTATTTTTCTACAGCATCCATACAAATAAACACAAAACACTTTTTTTGAGAAAAAGACTTAATATTTCAGTCATGCAGTAAACTTGTCATGTCAAATAAAAACATCTTTAAAATATATTTGGATTCCAACTCTGATAACTGCTAGTGAGTTTGGCCAAGTTAGTTAATTCCTCTGTATCTCAATGCACTGACTTTTAAAACAGAGATATAAGAGATAACATTACAGTATTGGAATGAGACAGTGTGAACACAGAATTATAAAGGTAGATTCTCAATAAGTGCTAGGGATTTTGCTGGTTCTTTTTTTCACCGACAAACATTTTCTACCTTTAAAATGTCTTATGGTTAATAATGTCTCACTTTGGCACAGATGAGTGGAAATGAGACCCTGAATCCATGAAAGCGCATAGTATACTATGACACTCATCTGATCTCCATTGAGTCAAAATGATGGATTAATGAACTCCCCATTTCCTCTCGGAAAACATGCAGACTAAAGCCCACCTCTTAGATGAGCCTTCTTGCTTTCTCAGTATTATCACGGATAGCGTCTGTCTGCTCCCAAGTACATTTTTGTTAATAGACTGTTGTGTTATTTATCTGTCAAGTAATGATATATTGGGGCGGGGATAGATTTTATGAAACTAAGCTGAGAGCTTCAGAAAGATTTAAAAATAGAAAGATTTAATAATATCTATAGTTCGCAAATTGTGTGCAGTACAAGTGAAAAGATTGGGAAAATCTAGAGAATTTATTAAAAATCATGTGGTCTCATACATTTAAAAAAAAACCTGTAAGTAGGATTTGTAGATGCCATAACCCAGGTTATCATTACCTGTGTTGAGAATAAATTGAATTCTAAACTGTAATTCTAAAAAAAAAAAAAAGTCCCTACACCTGAAGATTAGTAAAGAAATATTTTTCCATTAACACAAAACATTTAAAAGTAGTTGTTATTTATTATGACTTTCTTAGTTCCAGTTTGAGTTTTGGGCTTAATCGATTATCTATTGATTCTAATTATTTTGCTTTTTTTTTGGGGGGTCCCACGGCGGTGATGCTCAAGGGTTTCTCCTGGCTCTGCACTCAGGAATTACTCCTGGCGGTGCTCGGGGGACTACATGGGATGCCGGGGTTCGAACCCAGGTCAGCACAGGCTGGCGCCACATGCAAGGCAAATGCCCTACCCGCTGGGCTATCGCCCCGGCCCCTGATTCTAATTATTTTGGCTAAGAATGTTACTACTTTTTATCCTGCCTGAATGGTAATCTGGCTTGTGTGTGTGTGTGTGTTGAAAACAAAATTTCAATGTCACATCTAGTAAATCTGTTCTTAAAAATAAGGACAAGTTCACAATGGCAGGAATAGGAACTGAAGTAGTGTTAGAAAGAGAAAAGTCTGAAATAAACTCCAAACGAATGATGTCAAGGAGATGGTCAAATAAGTTATTGGTACAAAAGTCCCATGGGAAACTATACAGTCTATGAAAATAATACTCAGTGGAAAGAAAATTTTCTTTTCATTGTTTCCCTCTTTGGATGGTTTTAAATTTTTTTTACCATAAATAACTTCTAAAAATTTTTAATAGTTTATATTTTAAGTTTAAAATATCCATGTTAAAGGAATAATTAAGTAGTTGTGAGCTGACATGAAATAATATTCATAAAATACGACAAATTTTAAAAAATGAATGGTATATATTAGGTTGTTTTACAATACATGATACACATCAGGTATCTCTTAAATGAGAAAAATGAATATATAGATGAACATGAATGCGAAAAAAACATATGGAAGACAGTTTTCCAACTTGTTAAACACAGTTATGTCTGAGAAAAGGAATTAGGCAGAGAAAACAAAGGGGCTTTCACTTTCCCATTTATAAATTTCTGTTCAACTTGATTTTGCTTTTTTAACAATGACTGGATATTATTCAGTATCCAGTAAAATATCAGTAAAATACAAAGGCATTTTGTCCCTTTTAAACAGGCTTTGTGGAGCAAATGGACACCCAAACAGGGTGTAACCAAGTAAAATACAGCACTTTCAGGTGATAACACTACATGATCCTTAAAAATAATTTATAGCCACAAAAAAAAAAAAAAAATATTTAGGATAAAGTTAAAAATTGTTTTAAGTTGCACATGTATTTAGAGATAAATATTATTTGAAACACTGGGCCCTGCAATTCTGAAAATCTAATGAAGGGAAGCTGCTGTAACCAACTTCCCATGTCCTGCGGGCAATCGTGTCCCTCGCTTACTCGGGGCAGGAGCCTTAGCAACACAACTAACACATATGCGCTGGAGACCTTGCGTGGACGGGCGCCCTCTCACTCCCCCACGACAGCGTATTTTTGTTCTCTTTAGGAAAATTCAATTAACAATGAGTGTCCTCCTCAACCAGTGATGGACACCACAGAGAGTCCCTTCACCATCCGAAGACACGTAAGACGGGTCCTCTGATTCCCCGACTTGCTAGTTAACAGGAGAATTACTGCCCACTTCTACAAATGACTCTATATGCTTCTTGTCATAAACACCGTGACAGCTCCTGAAATCAATCTTTCATGACCTTATTGATTAGGACACTTAGAAATAATGAGACTTCACTGGTGGCAGAATAATGCTTGAAAAAAGAAAAAAAATACTCGAGCGGGTGCTTGCCTATTAACACCGCCAAATTTATCTTCCCATTGCCCGTATCCTATTACATTCACTTAGAAACATCCATGGCAAAAAGTTAATCATCAATTTTGTGGCTCACCTGCTTTCTCTTAATACTTGCTGGCAACCTTTTGAATTAGCAAAATAAGTAGATATAAAATAGTTTGGGGGTTTGTTTTATTGGTCACTGTCTTCCAGTCCACTGGGATCTGTATATAATTTCTCTAATTTCTAAATAAAGAGAATGAGTTTTTTGAGAATGATTACAAAATCAAAGCTATGAGAGAAAACACTAAATATTCTCGAATGGAAAAACATTGTCTTCGAAAAGACATTTCGAAGGCTGTGAAATACTGCAGTGGGTAGCTGGCATGCAGACGGCCCAGGTTCTTTTGCTGATACCCTTTTGGTCCCTCTGAGGATGCCCAGGAGCGAACCCTGGGCATAGAGGCAGGAGTAGGCCCTGAACACTTCTGGGTACGGTTCTCCCCCATGCCAAACACGTTTTCACTATACTCATTACTTTCTGTTTATAAGCTCTAAGTTTAGAGTGTATTTGAAGCACACCCAGCAAATACTTAAAAAAAAAAAAAAAAGCTTGACAGAATCTTCTCCTTTACCTCTTAAATTATACAGAACTTGAACCCAGGTAAGACAAGGCAAGCCACCAGCCTAGGGCCATGCCCAACTAGACCTAGGACTAGAGTCCAGGCTTACCTGATAAGAGGCTTTGCAAGTTTCCTTCAAGTGAGAGTTAAAAGGAAAGTGTATTCCTATTCTTAAGAGGAAGAATTCCACTGCACTTACTCTCCGCGGGTTTTTGTTGTCTCTAACACAGGATAAGGAAACACACTTTGTTTTCTGTGCAGTGTGGGATGACAAGACTGCTATCCAGCATGTTACAGGTGCTCTGTATGTACACACACACACACAAACACACACAATCTCATACTGTGTGATCTATGGGCTCAGTACAAACAGGCACGATTCTATGGTTAACATTTCCCTGGCAGTATGTTACTGCTATGTCTTATCATGTCTAATCATACTGGAAGGCATGATTCTACAGTTAACATTTCCCTGGCAATTAAAAAACCCAGACTTCACAGAAGATTCCTATCTCTTAATGCAAAGTGTTTCTTTTTTCCTGTTTGTATGACACAGAAATATATATGTGTATATATATGTATAGATATATATAGATGTATATATGTGTGTATATATATATATATATATATACTTCATATTCGGGAAAATGCACTAAGTGAAAAATCAAAGAACTGTGTCATAGGTTACTGCACACAAAGGAAAATATTGACAACCATCTTGTGATGTGCTTTATACATATTGTCTCCTAGTTTGAGAGTCTATTATTTATAAAATGCATTTGATTCTGTTTTCAATAAAGTTTAGAACATTAGTTAGGACTTGATTCAAATGAAGTCTTCCCACAATCTGGAGTTACTGGGTACAAAACAATGTCTGACCCCTTCACCTTCTCTCTGGTCCCTCTAACTGATTTTCTATATTACATTTCTTCTCAATTATACAGTTTCTGCTTTTCAACACATAGGTTTGTAACTCACACTGGAATTTTTGTGTATGATCAGAGATATGGATCATAATCATTCTCTCACTGATTCACTTATCAATAATTCATTAATGGCATAGCTCCTTCCATTTGCTGAAGATCATTCTTTCTCCACTTCTGAATAACTTACATCATAAGCCAATCTATGTTCTCATACACATGTATCCATGTACAATCCTATACACGTATCATTTTGATACATGCATATATTATATACATATACATCACACACACATACATACACACACGCTAGTATTACACATTTAATTACTATAGGTGATTGTGTTTTGTTTTGTTCGGGGGCCAGCAGTGCAAAGGGACCGTGCGTGGTGCTGAGGATTGATCAAGGGGCGGCAGCAATGCAAGGCAGGTGCCTGAACCCCTGTGCAACCTCTCTGGCCAACTGCAGATTTTTAAAACCTCTCATTATTATTAGTATTATTATTTGAGTGACTATGCTTCTGTTCTAATTCTACCGCAATATAATATTAAGTTTAAGGTATGACTCACTATACATAGATACTGTGAAGTGACTGCTATGATAAGGCTAGTTAACAATTCAAACATGTTGGTAGTGGAGTAAAGACAGTTTCATCACTTCAGAACATCTATAAGCATATACTACCATAGAATTAACTATCGTCATTTCACTGTGCATTATTCCTCTAACCACCATCACCCCATTTACCCTAGCCCTCAGCCCTGAAAGGTTCTAATTCTCTCTGCATATTTTTTTGTTTTAGGGCCACACTTGGTGACACTCAGGACTTACTCCTGGCTCTGGAGCTCCTGATGGGGCTGGGCAGACCATACGTGGGGATGGGGCTTGAACCCAGGCTGGCAGAGTGCAAGGTGCCTTAACTCCAGTACCTCTCCAGCCTTCTCCTACATTTTTAGATTGTACATACTAGTGACATCATACGGTATTACTGTTTCTGATTGCTTTTACATAGCATCACACCCTCAACATTCTCTGTTGTCATTACAAATGGGAATATACCCTTTTAAAAAGTTTCGACTAATGCTCAATTCACACACATATGATTTTATATGCACAAATATACATTATTTTCTTTATGCATTTGTCAATGGATAGTTAGGTTGTTTCCATGTCTTGGCTACCATAAATAATGGTGCATTCAACAAGGAGGTGCATATCTTTCTTTGCAATAGTGACTTCTTTGTCTCCAACTGTATACTCAGAAGAGAGAATGATACATCATATGGCAGTTCTACATTTTTTTTGAAACTTTCATACTGCTCCATAATGTAAAGCCCATTTACATTCTCACCAAAAAGTCAGTACATAGGGGTCCCCACTCTCTACGTCCTCTCCAACACTCGTTCGTTGCCCTCTGATTACAACTTTCACAAGGAAGAGGTAATACTTCTGTAGATTTGATTTCTGTTTTCCTGATAATTAGCAATGCTGAGCACATTTTTGTGGAACGTTTCACTGCGTTCTTTGGAGAGCTGTCTGTTCTCGTTCTTTGCTTGTTTTAAAGATTTTTGGGCCAGAGAGATAGTACAGAAGGTGAGATGCTTGCGTTGCACTCAACTAACTGGGGCTTAATTCCCTTGAGCAGTGCCTGAGTGCAGAGCCAGGATTAAAGCCTGAGCACCATCAGGTGTGGACTAAGCAACAATAGTTAAATAAACAAAATCATGTTAAAAATTGTTTTTTTGCGACTGAGTAGCAAGCGTTCCTTACAAACTTTGGATAGGAACACTTTTTCAGATAAGCGGTTTGCAATTACTTTCTTCTGTAGGATGTTTGCCTTTTGGTTTTGATGGTGCTTCTGCTGTTAGAAAGCTTTTTAAGTTTGATACAGTCCTGTTTGTTTATTCTTTTTGTTGCTTGTGATTTTGGTGATATGCCCAAAAAGCCACTGCCAAGACCAATGTCAAAAAACATTTCTGCTGTGTTTACTTCTAAGAGTCTTCTGGTTCCAGCTCTTGGTTTTTAATACATTTGAAATTAATAGTTTTTCAGTTCTACTGAAATGTAATTGCTATACAATAGGATTAAACTGTATGGCATGAACACTGACTTTAAATTAACTCTGAAGCTATGTAAGAGTCCAATTCCACTCTTTTTTTTTTTACTGTAATAGGAACTTAATACAAATTTATTAGATTTCAAAACATGAACTGACATTTTCCACTAGCTTATTTCCACATTAAAGAAAGAGATGCAGGTTTCAAATAAGGTTGTATGAGGTTGATCACTACCCTATACTCAGCCAAGACACACAAATAACCAGAAAACATCTCATGGAATTCCCTGTGAGCAATCTTATCAATGCCAGTTTAATTCAATTTTAACAATATTTTAAGCCAGATGGCTTTCAAAGATTTCCTCTGAAAGCCATTACAGATGGTCTCCCATAATATCCCTCAAACTACATTTAAAATATGCATGTTTCTTCACCTGTAATTTGCCATTCTCAAACCAGTCAACAATGAGAAAACTTGTCTGTAGTTTGAGTTGTACTAGTCTCTGATAAAAACCTCCAACATTATTTGAAATTTGATATTAACAGTATTTAGTACATTCTCTCCAACTGCACCCAAATCCCACCAGCTTTCCAAGTGACACACACCTCCCTCTAAAAGGCAAAGTGGGAGATTATATACTGACGTTCAATCTTCAGTCGACTATTCTTGAGTGGTTCAAATCAGTGAATGAATTCTTGCCATTCAACCAAAACCGTAATTCTGAACCCAATTTAATTTGCAATTTTAAGACTAGTCAGTACTAAGGCAAGACATTTTTCAGAGTGAAAACACTACTTGTGCTCAAACATGAGACCAAATTAGGGAAACAAGTGTGGGGCAGACATTTTAAGTATGATTTTGCTTAAACCTACGTCTTTGATAGGTACATTTGCCTACAAAAATGTTTATAGTGCCCTTGTGTCACCTTTTTTTTTCCCTAACCCTCAATCAACATTAAAAAAATCTAATAATGCCTTTTCCAGGTGTCAAAAGCTGATTAATAGCGTGGTATCTGCCACCGTTTGGAAATAGGAAAGCAGTTATCCATTACTGTGGTATCCAAATTATTTCTAAAAAGGGCTCACATTAACACGGCAATTCCACTCTTTAGCATGTGATTACCCAGTTTCCCCAACACCATTCACTGAAGATTCTTTCCCTCTTGACTATCCTGACTCCCTTCCCAGATATTAGTCAATCATATATGCACAAGTTTTCTTCAGGGCTCTTGATGTCTGTTCCATATGTCTATGTGTCTGGTTGTATGACAGTACCAAACTTTTTGATTCCTGCAGTTTTATAATATAGTTCAAAATCAAGAAATGAGATGCATTTGGCTTTGTTCTTCTTTCTCAGTACTGTGATGGCTATTTAGAGATTTTTTGTGGTTTTATACAAATTCTAGAACGGTCCTGTTCTACTTTTAGTGAAATATTTTATTAAAATTTTAACAAGGAGCTGGAGCAATAGCACAGCAGGTAGGGTGTTTGTCTTGCAAGCGGCCAACCGGATTTGATCTCGCATCCCATATGGTCCCCGGGCACCACCAGGAGTAATTCCTGAGTGAAGAGCCAGGAGTAACCCACAGGCATTGCTGGGAGTGACTCAAAAAGAAAAAAAACAAATAAAATGAAATAAATTTTAATAAGAACTGCATTGAATCTATAGGTGGTTTGTGTAGTATGGATTCTGTGTGTTTGTGCATGTGTGTGTGTGCACACGTGTGTATGCCCATGTACATATAATGTATCAGGGATCAAAACCAGGGTCTCATGCATGCATGGCAAGTGCTCTACTGCTGACCCACATCCCACAAGGAAAAGCTTAATGATAATAATTCCTCCAATTCATAAACACACAATATTTTTCCATTTATCTTTGACTTCTTGATTTTTTCCCTCAATTATTTGCTTTCGTTAGACATATTTTACTTCTTTAAGTTTATTCCTAAGAATTTTGTTGCTTTGATGTTACTACAAATGGGACTTTGTTTTTCAGACTGTCTCATTTGTATATTGAACCATTACTTATTTTTCTATGTTGATTTTATTTACTGCAGCTTTATTAATTTGATTTGTATCACTATAATAGCACTTTCATTTTTTTCTGGGGGGTGGAAGAGGGATATACTTGTGGTGTCTGGGGGTTACTCCTGGCTCTGCACTCAGGGGGTCATCCTGTGGTGCTTGGGGCCCATATGGGATGCCAGGGATTGACCCCAGGCCGGTCACGTGCTGTGAACCACCCTCTACTGGGTTCTTCTTAAAACTAAATACATTTTTTGAATGTTAAAATCGGGACTAAATGTTTTATTTTTTGCCTTTTTTGTCTCTATTGGTCACATTTCCATCCATTTTTTAAAATTATATTTTATTGCAATTTATTTCTAGATGCCCATACGATTGGTTCATTCTTTTCATAAATATTCCTTGGTTATATTCCTACCAAATTTCAGTTCTCACAACTGAAAGACAGAGATGATAGAAAGTTAATTTTAAGAGGTGAATACTCTGGTTAAGCTCATTGGGCCACTACATGGCTGATCTGGAACTTCCATTTGGGTCCATTACTAAAAAGTCCGCAGTCTTTTTCTGTTCAATTTGGAGCCACACCCAGAAAGGCTCTGGGATCATTCTTGGAATTGCTTGGTGCTGGGGATTGAGTCCAGGTCAGCCAAGTGCAAGTCAAATGCCCTGTCAACTGTACTATCTCTCTGGTTCCCAAATCTGGAGTTTTAATGGCCGGAGTAACATCTAACTGACATCTGCTGACCTTACTCTACTGTAAGGAGTTTAACATGAATTATTTCATTTCAAAGTCATAGTCATGGGCCAAAAGAGATTGCATAACAGGCAGGGAGTGTGTCTTGCACACAGCCAATTTGGGTTTAATTCCTGGTTCCCCATATGGGTGCATCTCTAGAGATGACCCCTGAGCGCAGAGCAAGAAGTAAACCCTGAGCACTACTGCATGTTCCCAATCCCCAATGTCACAACCATGTGGGATACGCCAAGTGTCAAATACCTTACTGGAAAGGGAAAGGGGGCCCAGAAGAGAGAAATTAATGGGGCCTGACCCTCAGAGTGAGGAGGAAGGAGATGCTAGGTCCCTGCTCTCACCTGCCTCCTCCAATACCTCTCCACAGATGATCTATATCACCAGAAATTAACAATCCTCAGCTTGTCCATGCTTCCCAGGAGCAGAGGACGACAAACTAGATACGCTTGTCACTTGTCTTCCGGTTGTTCATCGATTTGCTAGAGCAGGCACTAGTAACATCTCCATACGTCCTGTCGCATGCTAGTGTAGCCCAAGGGCAGCTGCTCGCTCCAGGAACACAAAGAGCCTAAGACCATTCCTTCAGGTCATGGGGATGAGGTCTACAATTGTTACTGGTTTTGGCATATCAATAAGACAAGCTAGATAATTTTACTTATTCCAAAGCATCATTTCTCTTATTGTCCAGTTAGGAATTACCAATGGCTGAGCAAAGACACATCTGTAAGCCTTCATATGTATTTAACTTCAAAAGGTAAATAGGTTTGTATTTTCAATGACATCACCTATGGTTTCTTTTTTAATCAGAAGGAAAATGCTTTCTATAATATAGATTACATAGGAAGAAGTTTGCTACCTGCCATTCCCAATACAATGGGTATTTGCCAGGAAGTCTACTAAAAACAAACAAAAACAACCAAAAAAATCTGTCCGAACTAAGGACAGTTAGTGTCAAGATCCTTCTACAAGAAATTTCTCATTTTTTTTAGTGTCACTGCTTCCGAGAACCCAGATTTATATAAATGTAGTTTAAACAGTAAGTGTTTACTCACCGCCAGGCAATTAATTACTAAGGTGAGTCCGAGAGCGAAATATTGCCAGAGAGGTAGAATGATGGAATAGTGTCAGCCTGGTGTGGGCTGAAGCCTCGATAAGAACCTCTCTATACTAAAAAGTGAAATAATTCACGACATACTCTGAGATGACAGGCTCTGTTATTCATTTTTAATTATAACAGTAATGTACTGAACATGTAACTTTGTTAGTGAAGGATGATAATTTATTCTTAATTTTATCAGCAGTAATGTCATTTTAGGCAATATAAATACACTAAGATAACTAATTCACCTCTACTCTCAAACATCATTTTCTTTTTCAAAATTTTATTATACCACCGTGAAATATTCAGTTACAAAGATGTTCATGATTGGGTTTCAGTCATACAGTGTTCCAGCACCCATCCCTCCACCAGTGCCCATTTCCCACCACCAAAGTCCCCAAATTCCCTCCTCTCCCCCCCAGCTTGCCTTGATAGCAGGCACTTTTCCTTTTCTTCTCTCTCTTCTCTCTCTCTTTCTCTCTCTCCTCTCACACATTGTGGTTTGCCCTACAGACATTTAGGGATAATCATGTAAATCCCTTTGTGTACATTCAATGCTCAGTTCTAGTGTGGCCTTACCATTCCCCCACAATTAGTAGAGCACTGGTGTTGGAGGACAGGTTTAGCTATTCTGGGAGTTTTGTTGTTTTGCCCACTCCCAGCTTAATCTACTTAAGTCAAGGTTCATTCTAATGAGACCTCTCTTCTATGTAAACACTGCTAGAGGGTGTGGCAGTTACAGAAGTCTCCTTGATTGAATAACTTCTGACTTATACATCTACTAAGACTTCTGTGTTTTCTAGCTTGGGCACAGCTCCTCTTTATACCCACTGCACCCAGCGTGGGACAGTTAGAATTTACCAGGAGACTACCACCCTGGCTACGCTGAGACTATAAGAAGACTATAGGAAGGATCATGCTAGTTTGCTCTAAGCAGGCGAGTGTGACCCTTTCAGTACACAAGAACAAGATACTCAGAATCACCCTGGTGCAGATAATAATAAGAAGGACCTTGTGGGTACCATCTAAATTACATGAAGCTCATGAAATTAAGATGTATTACTTTATATCAGCCCTCTCTCTCTCTCTCCTCTCTCTCTCTCTCTCTCTCTCTCTCTCTCCCCAGTGTTTTACATAAGAGATAATCTCCGGGATTAGTCCTTGGTATAACCTTTGTTTATACCTGAAATAGGGTGTGGCACTACACTCTGTTTAGAGTTCTTTGTTGACATGACCCTCCCTGTCACAAATCAGATTACTTTGTGTATATAAGGGGACTGACTTGAGGCCCCTACACACTTTTGCCTTTTGGGCCTTTTGCTTTTGGCTTTTTGCTCCTTCTGGGTAGGACCTCAGCTCGGGTGAGATCCTCTCTCTCTTTGTGGTGGAGACTTAGGCTCTCTTGTATGGTCTAAGTTCGGACCAGAGCTAGAGACTTGTTCATTATATTGCAGTGCTGTGGAAGAGCTCTGGTACTATTAAAAGCCTTTTTTGGAACTGCACCGGACTCATGAGTTTTCATCTGTTCCCTCGACGTCCTCGGAGGTAGAAGAGAACCTCTGTCCTGACACTGTCGGGGACCCCGGCGGCGTTCCCCGACACACTGGTATATATTTATATCCCATTAATGAATGCAGTCATTCTATATCTGTCCTTTTACATTCTGACTAATTTCACTCAGCATGATAATCTCCATGTTCATCCATCTGCAGGTAAATTTCATGACTTTGTCTTTTCTGACAGCTGCATAGTATTCCATTGTGTAGATGTACCATAGTTTCTTTAGTCTTTTCTTGGGCATTCAGGTTGTTTCCAGATTCTGGCTATTGTGAATAGTGCTGTGATGAATATCAAAGTGCAGATATTGTCTCAAACATCATTTTCATGGATGGTACTTCTTTTTTGTTTTTTGTTTTTGGGGCGACACTAGATGCTGCTCAAGGCTTACTCCTAACTCTGTGCTCACGGATCATTCCTGGTGGTGTTCAGGTGACCATATTTGATCTCAGGGATAAAACTCTGATGGTTACATGCAAGACAAGTGCCTACCACCCTCCTGGATGGTACTTCTGTGTGTGTGTGGGGGGGGGGGGTTAACAACCATACCCAGCAGTGCTCGGGGCTTACCCTGGTTCTGTGCTCAGGAGTCACTGCTAATGTTGCTCGAGGGGCCACACACGGTGTTGGGGATCAAACCTGGGTCAGCTGCATGCAAGACTTATCTGTTGTACTATATACTATTAGTCTTGGTGCTTCTTATCTAATTAACATGCCCTATTGAAAACTTCTTTAATAATTACCTTAGTTCAAATTATTTTATAATTTTTTCAAAAGATTAAATTCAAATGATCTTTGCATAGATGTTACCCAAAGAGTGAGAGTAAAATTTTTTAAAAAGTAATTGTGGAGCAGTCATGTCCAAAGGAAAACATCTAATAGTCTTGAGTAATGTGGCTCCCTTACCAGTATTCCTGGGAAAAGGTGGCTAATTACAGTGAATAAGCATTTACCCAGCAAGACAGGCAGTGAAACAAGTTTCAGTTTGGTTTGGGGCACAGAGGTTCCCAAGCAGAGCTCAGGCTGCACAAAGGCCCACTACCAGACATACTCAGCCAGTCAGACCAGGGAATCGGTACTAGGACCTCAGGATGCGTTGCTGCTCGGGTCCTGCCATACCACCCGAAGGTGCTCAGGATGACTGTGGTGCGAGAGAGCAAGTCTGGGTCGGAGGGTCCTGCATAATCTCTCCCACCCTGATCTCAGTTTCTTTTTTCTCATGTTTTGCTTGCTCAAGGGAGGCCACAAACTGCCAAGGAAAATTGCCAGCAAAAAGTAAAATAAAAATGTATATAGCTGGATTTAGCTCTAAGGCCGAATGCAATCTACTATTCCATTGTTTAACCTAATAAACCAAACATTTCCCTGACTCCCTGTGCTCACTTAACAAAGACAGTCCTCGTTCTCTCCGAAAATCCTTTCGGGTGGTACTTTCCAAAGAAAAGATCACAGACAGCTGCTTCCCCGAGGTTTGCACAACAGCATTTGATAGGAAGCAGGTGGATCCTCACACAACTATTTAACTGGGAAAGCTGGCCCCAAAATCTGGTGTCACTTTTTTAACTAGCTGTTCACTCTGTTATGTATTTTATTCTAAAATAAATGGATTAAGGTGGCTCTAGCACCTACCAAAAGGAATCAAAAATATTCCAGAGAGGGGCACCATCATAGTAGGTCTCAAACTAATATGAAAAAATATTCAAAAAAATAATCAGTCTAAATAAAATTTAAAAGATACTTTCTCTGAGTACTCTAGATCAAATCAAAAAATCAAATGGAAATCTGAGAAACTCACATAGGAAAACTGAATAACACACCCTTATGCAAGAACAATGAACCGAAAGCAAAAGACAGAGGCAACTGAAAGAACTGTCAAGTAAGTGAATGAAAACAAAAATAACAACATTTATGAAATTATGAAAGTAGAACTCAGAGGAAATTTTACAACTGTATTAGAAAGAAGAAAGATATCAGATCAATAACATTGCATATTACAGAAATAGAAAAAGAAGAGCAAACTAAACCCAAAATTAACCTAAGTTACATTGGTGGTTAGGAGTGATCTAACTATCCAAACCACAGTCAACAACACTGAAATCACGAAGCCAGACTTTAATAAAGTAATGTTAAAGATGCCTGTCAAGACAGCAGGCTGGGGCTGGAGACCGAGGAGAGGGGGAAGAGAAGGAACCTGGGAAGTCTGGTGGGGGAAGTGGATACCTGTGACCGGGACTGGTGATGGAAGACTGTATGTCAAAAGCCTAACTAAGAATAACTTTTGTAACTCACAGTGTTTTAATAAAATAAAATTTGGGAAAAATTAACAGAAGTTAGAGAAAATAATAGAAAAACACTATTAAAAGTAATAATAAACAAAAATAGAGAAGAGCAAAAAAATAATAGCAGTGAAATCAGTGAAAAAGAATTTTTTAAAGATGTACTAGGAAAGAGAAAAAAAAGAAAATTCAAACCAGAAAACAAAATGGGATGTTACTACCGGCCTTTTCGGAATGAGACAACATAAGAGAGCCCTGAAAGGGCGTATCTTGACAGAGAGGCGCATTCCTAGATACACAGTCATTACTAACAGGGGTTTAAGAAGAAACAAAACTGGACTCATCTGGCTGGGGTCGCGGCACTGCACTCCTAAGAGGGCACTCACCTTTCATGTGTGAGGTCCTGAGTTCAGCCCTCAGCAATATTCAACCCCCTCGCAGCCCCCACCCCAAAGCAGTACTCAATATTTTCCAGTAAAGAAAAGATCCGGATCAAATTGCTTCATTGGTAATTCGAGGAAATATTAAGGAATTAACAATGGGCCGGAGAGAACGTACAGCAGATAAGCTCTTGCCTTGAGCTGGCTGAAGGGGAGCTCAATCCCGCACAGCAAACAGTCCCCCGAGCATCACCAGGAGGGATCCCGAGCAGAGTGAGCAGTCCCGAGCACAAATGGGAGGGCACCTCCCCCCTAAATTAACATCAGTCTTTCAAGCTTAGACCATAAAACAATCGTATTTTCTATATGTAAATAAAAGATCAGCTTTAAAATATATTCATAGAGGGATGCCAGACTGACAGCAGAGCAGGTAGGGCTCTTGCCTTGCATCTGACTAACTCATTTTAGATTTCCAGCACCTGATATGGTCCCCCAAGTCTTCCAGGATTTATCCGAGCACAGAGCCAGGAATAAGTCCTGTGTACTGCGGGGGTTCAA